>NW_026468152.1:0-12871 GCF_026875155.1 Cherax quadricarinatus | reverse complement strand
TCCCCCCTTTCCACCCCCAAAACATCTTGCTACGAGGATTTCACTTGAGATACCTAAATGTGCAATTTAATTTAGCAGAGATCACCCCAAGTGGCAGCTCAGATGAAAATTCACACACACACATGAGCCATTAATTCTCTACACCATATTCACTTTTAAACAGCAAATTTTTAGAGCCTACGAGACTAGAATACGCTCGACCTCATCTTCACTAACAACGACGATCTGATACGTAATGTAACCGTATCAAAGACAATACACTCAGATCACAACATAATAGAGGTACAGACATGTATGTACAGGGCTTCTGACCAGCAAAATGTGATCAGTCATGAGGGTGTCTTTATAAAATTCAATTTCAGTGACAAAAACATACAGTGGGAGCAAGTCAAGCATGTCCTTAATGAAACAAACTGGGAAAATATCCTAAACAACACGGATCTGAAACTTTGCCTGGAGAAAAATGAACTCTGTGGCACTTGAAGTCTGCTCAAGGCACATTCCATTAAGAAAAGAAAGAGAAGATGTAATCTAGAAAGGAGAGAGACGCTCCCTAAACAGGTGAGGGTGAAGGAATTACAGAGCTGCTGAAAGTGGTCAATATATCTGAAATACGAAGGGAGGCACTGGTCAGAGAAAACAGCAAATATCGAATTAAGCTTAAAAAAATCTTACAGGAGACAAGAATCTTAGTAAGAAGTGAAAATCACAAAGGAAACCGAAAAAAAAAATCTTCTCTCATGCCAAATCTAAGGGTTAAAACAACATCCAGTATTGGGCCCTGCATAGTCGAGATGGGACCTAAACAGATGACAGCCAAGAAATGATCGAGATACTAAAGTCCCAATACGTCTCAGTTTTCAGTGAGCCGTTACCAGACTAAGGGTCGACAATCTAAATGAATTATGTATGAACATGACCCAGAATCTGGTCATCTCAAAAATCTCCGATATTATTCCTAACACCACAAGACTTTGAAAAGGCAAAGATATGCCATGCACTCTGCCCCAGGCCCAGACTCATAAAACACGTGTTCATCAATGACTGCAAAGAAGCCCTGGGGTTTCGTGCCTTCAGATTCTATGGAGAGGAAGCATGGACACAGGGGTCATCCAACAGCTGCTAAAAAACAATAGACATACCCCCACTAGACAAAGGTGGCAGTAAAGCAAAATGCAAAGAACAACAGACCTAAAGCAGTAGCATCATATCATTAAAAATATTTGGAAAGGTTCTAAGAAGCAAATTCGCCAAACCACCTAGATACCCATCAGTTACACAACCCAGGGCAACACGGGTTCAGAGCAGGTCGCTTCTGCCTGTCCCAGCTACGGACCACAATGATAAGGTCTTGGATGTTATAGAAGATAAACAAAATACGGATGTAGAATACACAGACTTTGCAAAGTTGTCGACAAGTGTGACCATGGTGTAATAGCGCACAAAATGCATGATAAAGGAACAACGGAAAAGTTGGTAGATGGATCTATAACTTCCTAACATATAGAACACAAGGGTAATAGTATAAAGAGTAAAGTCTAAAGCAGCTACAGTGAAAAGCTTTGTTTCCTCAACGTACAGTACTCGCTCCCATCCTATTACTCATATCTGACACAGACATATATCTCCGTGTCTTCCTTTGCGGATGACACCCGAATTGCAATGACAGTGACCTCCATCGAAGACATCACAAGACTCAAGGGGACATCAGCCAAATCTTCAAATGAGCCACTCAAAACAATATGAAGTTCAATGATGAGAAATTTCAACTACTCAGATATGCAAAACTTGAGGAAATAAAAAACTATCAGGGTATACAACAAATTCTAACCTTACAATAGAGTGAAAAAAATAATGTGAAGGACCTGGGAGAGATAATGTCAGAGGATGTCACCTTCAAAGAACAAAATAATGTGACTACCGCATCTTCTAGAAAAATGATTGGTTGGATAATGAGAACCTTCAAAACTAAGGACGCCATTCTTATGTTGATTTTCTTCAAATTGCTTGTTCTCTTTAGGCTGGATAATACATGTACACTAACTGCCCCCTTCAAGGCTGGCGAAATTGCTGACCTGGAGAGTGTACAAAGAAATTTCACGGCACACTATACGTACGATAAGGCACCTAAATTACTTGGAACGGTTGAAGTCCCTTGATTTGTATTCCCTGCAACACAGGCGAGAGAGATACATGATAATATACACTTGGAAATCCTAGAGGGATTAGTACCAAACTTGCACACGAAAATCACTCGGCAAGAGATGCAACATTCCACCAATGCTAAGCAGGGGCGCCACGAGTACACTGGAGACAACACAATAAGCGTCAGGGGCCCAAGACTGTTTCAACTGCCTCCCAGCATACATAAAAAGGGATTACTAATTGAGACCCTGACTGTCTTCAGAAGGCGCTGGACGGCATGTAAAATCAGTACCTGATCAGCGGGTTGTGGTTCGTACGTCGGTTTACGACAGTGCAACAGAATTCCTCCCTGGCAAGCCATGCCCTATCAGACCTTCTTTCCAATAACGTTGATTAAAAGCTCCAACATTAAAAGCTTTACTCTGCTCCACCTGAGGGACTCATATACTCACCAGTTGTAGCAGATTTCAGCCATAATTCCCATACCACTGATTTCCCCAGTGGTTCTCTCTGGGCACTTTTTTCTGAACAGCATCCGCCACTTCGTGCCCACTGTCAGCTATTTCTTGGTCAACTTCGGCTACGTGCTGCCCAATTTCTTTTGTGTGTCCAACTTACAGCGTGGCCTTAAGGTACTTATGTTTCCCAATTAGACCACTTGCTACCAAGCTTAGATTTGTTACCAAACTTTGACACCTTATTACCAAGATTAGATTTTCGTGACCGAACGTTGGCGGCTTCTTTCCAAGCTTAGGCTGATTATCAGGCCTAGGCAGCTTGTTACCAAGTTTACAAAGCGTGTTAACAAGCTGAAACAGTTTGCTACAAAGCTAGGTTACTCGTTACCAAGGCTGCATGGTACCATGCTTAGGCTTCTTGCTTCCAAGGTTAGACAGCTTGTTACCGAGCTTAGGCTACTTGTTACCAAACTTAGGCAACATGCTACCAGGCTTCGCATGCTTGTTACCAAGCATAGACAGCTTGTCACCAAGCTTATGGTGCTAGTTACTAAGATTCGGATGCTTGTTAACAAGCTTAGGCTGCTTGTTGCCAAGCTTAGGATGCTTTTTAGCAAGATTGGGATGCTTGTTACCAAGCTTGGGATGCTTGTTACTAAGCTTGGGATGCTCGTTACCAAGATTGGAATGTTCGTTACCAAGCTTTGGCTGCTCGTTACCAACCTTTCGTTGCTTGGTTATCAAGCTTTGGATGCTTGTTACCAAGCTTGGAATGTTTGTTACCAAGCCTGGGATGTTTGTTTACCAAGATTGGGATGCTCGTAACCAAGCTTGGTATGCTTGTTACCATGCTGGCAACCAATCTTCTGATCCTTGTTACCATGCTGGTAACCAATCTTCTGATCCTTGTTGCCAAGCTTGGTATGCTTATTACCAAACGTGGGATGCTTGTTGTAGTATTTTGATGGATTTAAACGATACATATACAGTAAAGCTTCGGTGGTATTAAGGTATTACTGATGCCAGTGTTTGTTCAGTGTAAAGCAGTTTGTCAGTGGTGATCCTGGAGATGATCACAGTGCTTGAACACTGATGACTCCAGTGGTGTTTCTTGTAATGTTTCTTGTGGTGGTCGCAGTTGTGTTCTCGGGTTAACCAAGTGGGGTTCGCAATGGTTACAGTGGTGGTCCAGTGGAAGTCCCAGTGTAATCAGTGTAGTAGTCCCAGTAGTGGGGCTAGTGGTGGTCACAGTAGTGTTCCTAGTGGTTGTCTCTGTGGTAGTTCTCTTGGTAGCCACAGTGGTGGCTCCACCTGTAATTCAGTGGTCCATTTGGAAGCACTGGTGGCTCCACCTATAGTACCAGTGGTGGTTGATGTGTTAGTTTCAGTGGCAGCACCAGTAGTGGTGGTCCTAGTGGTGGTCTTGTAGAGGTCCCAGTGGTGCTCCCAGTGGTGGTCCCCGTGGTGATCTCAGTGGTGGTCCCAGTGGTGGTCACAGTCCCAGTGATGGTCCTAGTGGTGGCCCCAGTGATGATCCCAGTGGTCTCAGTGGTGGTCCCAGTAGTGGTCCCAATGGTGGTCCCAGTGGTGGTCCCTGTGGTGGTCCCAGTGGTGGTCCCAGTGGCGATCCCAGTGGTCCCAGTGGTGTTCCCAGTGGTGGTCTCAGTGGTGATCCTAGCAGTGGTCCCAATGGTGGTCCCAGTGGTGGTCCCAGTAGTGATCTCAGTGGTGGATTAAGGGATGGAGGGAGGGAAGATAGAAATGATGGATAGGGATAGGACTGAAGGAACGGAGTGAAAGCGTGAGAGAGGATAGGAGTGAAAAAGGGAGTGGGGATAGATGATGGTAGAGAAGGAGGGAGGATAGGAGAGACAGAAGGAGAGAGGGAGAGGGCACTAAGGTGAGAAAATGTGAGGAACTGGAGGGAGGGAGGGTAGAAAGGCTGGAGGGAGAGAGGAAGGGAGGATGGAGTGAAGACGAGAGAGATGAAAAAAAAAGGAAGTGAAAGGAGGGAGAATGGGAGGCATGGATGGGTGAAGAGGGAAGATCCAGATTGTGATCCACACCGTATCCATCCTGTGGATGGTAGAGCAAGAGTTTATAGATACATAAAAGGCCTAGGAACTAGGCCCCCAAAAGGGCTAACAGGAATACATCTGAATTTATATCTAAGCCTTATTTATCTGTTGCGGGTAAATATTTTCTTAATACATTCGGTATCCTATCGACATTAATAATATATCTTGACATATCATTAATAATATACTTTGATATACCTCAATAAATTGCCAGTAAAGTACACAGAGGTCAAGAAATTGACCAGTACAAATGCCTACAAACTTTGCATTTGGTTTGTCATCATCTGTGTCTGTGCCAGAAGTACTTAATAATATCTTTATTTACTACAAGTACACGTACAAAGTACACAGACCGTAGATGACATCAATAACATACTACTAGAAAGCCGCTTGTTATGCTGAGCATTTCCCGCAAATTAAGTCAGTTTTGTCCCAGGATGCGACCCACACCAGTCCACTAATTCCCAGGTACCCATTATACTACATTAGACAACTGGTGTTCTACCCTTGCCTGGAATGGAACCTGGACCCTCGCCGTGTGAAGCTAGAGCTTAATCCAACAGGACACTGGGCACCGTGGCCTAAGAATGGCCACTACAACATCAATCTGTTGACATTGCAAGTCAATAAACGTACTTATCTACGTACATATTACCACAGTGGTGACATATCTACTCAACCTTCTAACTGCCCTGCTCTAGCATTCAGTTTCATTACTTACATCTCTCCTAACATTAATTCTAATGCTAGACACACACACACCAAAGTTATTTTTTATTTTATATTTACCTTCTATAATTTTTTGTTAATTTGTTAACTCTTTTGTAACGAAACAAACCAATGTGCGATGGAATAGGAGTGAAGAAGAGAGGCAGGAAGGTAGGGAAGATGCGAGGAAGTGATGGTGGGAGGCAGGATGGGATGGAAGGAGGCAGGATGGGATGGAAGGGGGTAGTGAAGAATGGAGAGAGATGAATTGAAGGAATGTGTGACTGGAAGATGGAGGGATGCAGTGAGAGAGAGACGATAAGACGTAGGGTGGTTAGGATAAATGGATGGATAGAGGGAGAGTGATTAGGAGAGATGGCTGGATGGAGAGAGGGAGAGAGTAAAGATGGTATTACAACCCAGGAGTCCCAAAGGCTTGTTATGCTGGAGCAAAATAAACACAGCAGAAAAACTTTTGACTTGTATTATCCTTCACCAATTTAGAACAGAAGTATGTACACTATATACACTATGTACAACAATAGGTATTAGTGCACTCCAAGGTAAGCAAGGCAGAATAGAAGCCACTAGAGAGCAGACCGTGCTTCAACCAGCTCTAGAATGGGAATCACAAGGGCAGACAGGAGAGTGGTACCCACATAACCTCTGCGATTGCCAAAACCATCTTCTCATTGGCTGGAACTTGGGTACTGGTTGAACGACGGGGCCCCATCGCCAACCCTTAGCACCTGGTTCGCTGGTTGGGGGAGATAGCCTGTCAATGAGGGTGTGTACATGCGCCGAATAAAGGTTACGTACTCTTTGCATGCCACAGATGGTAAGAATCTCATGGATGGGTAGAAAGAAGTAAGGATTTAATGAATGATGGAGAGATGGAGGTAGAAAAGGAGAGGAGGAAAGAAGGTGGGAGGACAGGAAGGATACAGAGAGGGAGAGAACCAGGGAAAGAATGGAAGGGAAAGAAGAAGGGAGGGAGTGAAGGAGTAAATGAAGATGGAAGTGAAGGGAATGAAACATAGAAGTGATGAAGAGGAGGGAGGAGTAAGAAGGGAGTGAAGAAGGGAGTGAAGAAGGGAGGGAGAGGGTTGTTATTGATGGAACTAAAGTGGAAGGAATAAAGAGAGGGAGTAAAGGAAACAGAATGGAAGGGAGGGAAGGAGGAATGGATGAAAGGAAGGAGAGAGAGAGAGAGAGGGAGAGAGAGATGAGAGAGAGAGAGAGTGAGAGAGAGAGGGAGGGAAGGAGAAAGGAATCGGGTTTGTTATGAAGGGAGTAAGTAAGGAGGGAGGGAGGGAGGGGAAGCGAGCGAGGGAGCGAGGAGAGGGAGGGGAAAGGGAGGGGTAGGGAAGGGAGGGATTGAAACAGGGTGAGAGGGGTGAAGGGACAGAGGGAGAAGGGAAAGTGAGGGAGATGGAGGGAGAAAAGGAGTGGAGGAGGGAGGATTGGAGGGAAGGAGAGGTGGAAGGTGGAAAGTAGGTCAGGGAAGATGGAGAGGTGAAGGGAGAATGTAAGGAAGGAGTAGTGAAGGAAGGAAAGGAGAGAGTAGTGAAGGAAGGAAGTAAGGAGTAGTGAAGGAAGGGAAGAGTAGTGATGGAAGGGAAGGAAGTAGTGAAGGAAGGAAGGAAGTAGTGAAGGAAGGGAAGGAGGGAGTAGTGAAGGAAGGGAAGTAAGGGTAGTGAAGGAAGGGAAGGAGTAGTGATGGAAGGGAAGGAAGTAGTGAAGGAAGGAAGGAGTAGTGAAGGAAGGGAAGGAAGTAGTGAAGGAAGGGAAGGAGGGAGTAGTGAAGGAAGGGAAGTAAGGAGTAGTGAAGGAAGGGAAGGAGGGTAGTGATGGAAGGGAAGGAAGTAGTGAAGGAAGGGAAGGAAGGAGTAGTGAAGGAAGGGAAGTAAGGGACGTAGTGAAGGAAGGGAAGGAGTAGTGATGGAAGGGAAGGAGTAGTGAAGGAAGGGAAGGAAGTAGTGAAGGAAGGGAAGGAAGGAGTAGTGATGGAAGGGAAGTACGGAGTAGTGAAGGAAGGGAAGGAGTGGGTAGTGATGGAAGGGAAGGAAGGGAGTGAACGAAGGAAGTGAAGGAAGGGAAGGGAGGGGTAGTGAAGGAAGGGAAGTAAGGAGTAGTGAAGGAAGGGGGAAATAAGGAGTTTGTGAAGGAAGGGAAGGAGGAGTAATGATGGAAGGGAAGGAAGTAGTGAACGAAGGAGTGAAGGAAGGGAAGGGGGAGTAGTGAAGGAAAGGAAGTAAGGAGTAGTGAAGGAAGGGAAGGAGGAGTAATGATGGAAGGGAAGGAAGTAGTGAACGAAGGAGTGAAGGAAAGGGGAAAGGGGGGAGTAGTGAAGGAAGGGAAGTAAGGGGTAGTGAAGGAAGGGAAGGAGGGAGTTAGTGAAGGAAGGGAAGTAAGGAGTAGTGAAGGAAGAGAAGGAGGTGTTTGTGATGGAAGGGGGAAGGAAGTAGTGAAGGGGGGAAGCAGGGAGTAGTGAAGAAAAGGAAGTAGTGAAGGAAGGGAAGGAGTAGTGAAGGAAGGGAAGGAGGGAGTAGTGAAGGAAGGGAAGTAAGGAGTAGTGAAGGAAGAGAAGGAGGTGTAGTGATGGAAGGGAAGGAAGTAGTGAAGGAAGGGAAGCAGGGAGTAGTGAAGAAAAGGAAGTAGTGAAGGAAGGGAAGGAGTAGTGAAGGAAGGGAAAGAAGGAGTAGTGAAATAAGGAAAGGAGGGAGTTTAGTGAAGGAAGGGAAGGAGGGAGTAGTGGAAGGAAGAGAAGGAGGGAGTAGTGAAGGAAGGGAAGTATGGAGTAGTGAAGGAAAGGGGAAGAAGGAGGGATAGGATGTAGGATGGAAGAAGGAAGTTGTAAAGGGAAAGGGAAAGGGGGGAAAAAAGGGGTAGTGGGAAGGGAAGGAGTAGTGAGGGAAGGAAGGAGTAGTTAAGGAAGGGAAAGGGGAAAGGGATTTTGTGAAGGAAGTAGTGGAAGGAAGGGAAGGAAGTAGTGAAAGAAGGAGGAAAGTAGTAGTAAAGGGAAAAGAGAAGGAAGTAGTGAAAGAAGGGAAGGAAGGAGTAGTGATGGAAAGGGAAGGAAGTAGTGAAGGAAGGGAAGGGGAAAGTAGTGAAGGAAAGGAAACAGTAGGGGAAAGAAGAGAAGGAAATAGTGAAGGAAAGGAAGGGAAGAAGATAGTAAAGGAAGGGAATGAAGGAGTTTTTGAAGGAAGGAAGGGAAGGAAGTAGCGAAGGAAGGGAAAGGAAGGAGTAGTGAAGGGAGGGAAGGAGGAAGAAGTGAAGGAAGGGAAGGAAGGAGTTGTGAAGGAAGGGAAGGGGAAGGAGTAGCGAAGGAAGGGAAGGAAAAGGCAGTGAAGGAAGGGAGGGAAGGAGTAGTGAAGGAAGGGAAGGGAGGAGTAGTAAAGGAAGGGAATGAAGAAGTAGTGAAGGAAGGAGTTGTGAAGGAACGGAAGGAGTTGTGAAGGAAGGGAAGGAGTTGTGAAGGAAGGGAAGGAAGGAGTAGTGAAGGAAGGGAAGGAAAAGGTAGTGAAGGAAGGGAGGGAAGGAGTAATGAAGGAAGGGAAGGGAGGAGTAGTAAAGGAAGGAAGGAGTAGTGAAGGAAGGGAAGGAAGTAGTGAACGAAGGGAAAAAGAGAGTAGTGAAGGAAGGGAAGGAAGGAGTAGTAAAGGAAGGGAAGGAAGGAATAGTGAAGGAAGGGAAGGAAGGAGTAGTAAGGAAGGGAAGGAAGGAGTAGTAAAGGAAGGGAAGGAATAGCGAAGGAAGGGAAGGAAGGAATAGTGAAGGAGGAAGAAGGAAGTAGTGAAGGAAGGGAAGGAAGGAATTAGTGAAGGAAGGGAAGGAAGGGAAGGAGGTAGTGAAAGAAGGGAAGGAGTAAGTGAAGGAAAGGAAGTTGTGATGGAAGGGAAGGAGGAAGTTAGTGAAGGAAGGGAAAGAAGGAATAGTGAAGGAAGGGAAGGAAGGAGTAGTGAAGGAAATGAAGGAAGGAGTAGTAAAGGAAGGGAAGGAAGAAGTAGTGAAGGAAAGGAAGGAGTTGTGAAGGAAGGGAAGCAAGGAGTAGTGAAGGAAGGGAAGGAAGGAATAGTGAAGGAAGGGAAGGAAGGAGTAGTGAAGGAAATGAAGGAAGGAGTAGTAAAGGAAAGGAAGGAAGAAGTAGTGAAGGAAAGGAAGGAGTTGTGAAGGAAGGGAAGCAAGGAGTAGTGAAGGAAGGGAAGGGGTAGGTGGTGAGGTAAGGCACGGCTGGTTACACAGGTGAGGGACAGTGTGCCACTTTATCTAATCTGGGTAAAATCCTTAGTTGTTGAGGGTAGTGAAGCGTAGCCGAGGTTTGCGGGGAGGGGTAGTACTGGTTGTTGTGGTGATAGCAGGTGTTGGGAGGGGTAGGTACTGGGTGTTGTGGTGACTAGCAAGTGTTGGGAGGGGTAGTGCTGGTTGTTGTGGTGACTAGCAGGTGTTGGGAGGGGTAGTGCTGGTTGTTGTGGTGAGTAGCAGGTGTTGGGAGGGGTAGTGCTGGTTGTTGTGGTGGCTAGCAGGTGTTGGGAGGGGTAGTACTGGTTGTTGTGGTGACTAGCAGGTGTTGGAAGGGGTAGTGCTGGTTGTTGTGGTGACTAGCAGGTGTTGGGAGGGGTAGTGCTGGTTGTTGTGGTGGCTAGCAGGTGTTGGGAGGGGTAGTACTGGTTGTTGTGGTGACTAGCAGGTGTTGGGAAGGGTAGTACTGGTTGTTGTGGTGACTAGCAGGTGTTGGGAGGGGTAGTGCTGGTTGTTGTGGTGGCTAGCAGGTGTTGGGAGGGGTAGTACTGGTTGTTGTGGTGACTAGCAAGTGTTGGGAGGGGTAGTGCTGGTTGTTGTGGTGGCTAGCAGATGTTGAGAGGGGTAGTGCTGGTTGTTGTGGTAACCAGCAACTGTTGGGAGGGGTAGTGCTGGTTGTTGTGGTGACTAGCAAGTGTTGAGAGGGGTAGTGCTGGTTGTTGTGGTAACCAGCAAGTGTTGGGAGGGGTAGTGCTGGTTGTTGTGGTGGCTAGCAAGTGTTGGGAGGGGTAGTGCTGGTTGTTGTGGTGGCTGGCAGGTGTTGGGAGGGGTAGTGCTGGTTGTGGTGACTGGCAGGTGTTGGGAGGGGTAGTGCTGTTTGTGGCTAGCAGGTTTTGGGAGGGGCAGTGCTGGTTGTTGTGGTGGCTAGCAGGTGTTGGGAGAGGCACTGCTGGTTGTTGTGGTGGCTATCAGGTGCTGGGAGGGGTAGTGCTGGATGTGGTGGCTAGCAGGTGTTGGGAGGGGTAGTACTGGTTGTTGTGGTGACTAGCAAGTGTTGGGAGGGGTAGTGCTGGTTGTTGTGGTGGCTAGCAGATGTTGAGAGGGGTAGTGCTGGTTGTTGTGGTGGCTGGCAGGTGTTGGGAGGGGTAGTGCTGGTTGTTGTGGTAACAAGCAAGTGTTGGGAGGGGTAGTGCTGGTTGTTGTGGTGACTAGCAAGTGTTGAGAGGGGTAGTGCTGGTTGTTGTGGTGGCTAGCAAGTGTTGGGAGGGGTAGTGCTGGTTGTTGTGGTGGCTTGCAGGTGTTGGGAGGGGTAGTAGCTGGTTGTTGTGGTGGGTGGCAGGTGTTGGAGGGGTAGTGCTGGTTGTTGTGGTGGCTAGCAGGTGTTGGGAGGGGTAGTGCTGGTTGTTGTGGTGGCTAGCAGGTGTTGGGATGGGTAGTGCTGGTTGTTGTTGTGGCTAGCAGGTGTTGGGAGGGGTAGTGCTGTTTGTGGCTAGCAGGTTTTGGGAGGGGCAGTGCTGGTTGTTGTGGTGGCTAGCAGGTGTTGGGAGGGGCAGTGCTGGTTGTTGTGGGCACTAGCAGGTGTTGGGAGGGGCAGTACTGGTTGTTGTGGACACTAGCAGGTGTTAGGAGGGGCACTGCTGGTTGTTGTGGTGGCTATCAGGTGCTGGGAGGGGTAGTGCTGGTTGTGGTGGCTAGCAGGTGTTGGGAGGGGTAGTACTGGTTGTTGTGGGCACTAGCAGGTGTTGGGAGGGGCAGTGCTGGTTGTTGTGGTGGCTAGCAGGTGTTGGGAGGGGCAGTGCTGGTTGTTGTGGTGGCTAGCAGGTGTTGGGAGGGGGAAGTGCTGGTTGTTGTGGTGGCTAACAGGTGTTGGAGGGGCAGTGCTGGTTGTTGTGGACACTGCAGGTGTTGGGGGGGCAGTGCTGGTTGTTGTGGTGGCTAGCAGGTGTTGGGAGGGGAAGTGCTGGTTGTTGTGGTGGCTAGCAGGTGTTGGGAGGGGAAGTGCTGGTTGTTGTGGTGGCTAGCAGGTGTTGGGAGGGGCAGTGCTGGTTGTTGTGGACACTAGCAGGTGTTGGGAGGGCAGTGCTGGTTGTTGTGGACACTAGCAGGTGTTGGGAGGGGCAAGTGCTGGGTTGTTGTGGAGGCTATCAGGTGCTGGGAGGGGGTAGTGCTGGTTGTGGTTGCTATCAGGTGTTGGGAGGGGGTAGTGCTGGTTGTTGTGGTGGCTAGCAGGTGTTGGGAGGGGTGTAGTGCTGATTGCTGTGGTGGCTAGCAGGGGTTAGAGAGGGGTAGTACTGGTTGTGGTGGCTAGCAGGTGTTGGGAGGGGTAGTGCTGGCTGTTGTGGTGACTAGCAGGTGTTGGGAGGGGTAGTTAGCTGGTTGTTGTGGTGGCTATCAGGTGTTGAAGGGGCAGTGCTGGCTGTGGTGACTAGCAGGTGTTGGGAGGGGTAGTGCTGGTTGTGGTGACTAGCAGGTGTTGGGAAGGGTAGTGCTGGTTGATGTGGTGACTAGCAGGTGTTGGGAAGGGTAGTGCTGGTTGATGTGGTGACTAGCAGGTGTTGGGAGGGGTAGTGCTGGTTGTTGTAGTGACTAGCAGGTGTTGGGAGGGGTAGTGCTGGTTGTTGTGGTGACTAGCAGGTGTTGAGATGGGTAGTGCTGGTTGTTGTGGTGACTAGCAGGTGTTGGGAGGGGTAGTGCTGGTTGTGGGGGCTAGGTGTTGGGAGGGGTAGTGTGGTTGTTGTGGTGGCTAGCAGGTGTTGGGAGGGGTAGTGCTGGTTGTGGTGGCTAGCAGGTGTTGGGAGGGGTAGTGCTGATTGCTGTGGTGGCTACCAGGTGTTGGGAGGGGTAGTGCTGGTTGTTGTGGTGGCTAGCAGGTATTGAGAGGGGTAGTACTGGTTGTGGTGGCTAGCAGGTGTTGGGAGGGGTAGTGCTGGCTGTTGTGGTGACTAGCAGGTGTTGGGAGGGGTAGTGCTTGTTGTTGTGGTGGCTAGCAGGTGTTGGGATGGGTAGTGCTGGTTGTTGTTGTGACCAGCAGGTGTTGGGAGGGGTAGTGCTGGTTGTAGTGGTAGCAGGTGTTGGGAGGGGTAGTGCTGGTTGTTGTGGTGACTAGCAGGTGTAGGGAGGGATAGTGCTGGTTGTTTGTGACTAGCAGGTGATGGGAGGGGTAGTGTGTTTGTTGTTGTGGCTAGCAGGTGTTGGTAGGGGTATGTGGTTGTGGTGGCTGCAGGGTGGGAGGGGATG
>NW_026468151.1:0-13129 GCF_026875155.1 Cherax quadricarinatus | reverse complement strand
TTTACCATCTTTCAGTTTCCACCTTTCTTCTTTTGTTCTGTCACGGTTGAGATACACCTTTCTGTATGCCGGCATGTCCCTTAATCGTGCTTTCTCCTGCAGGATTCTGTTCCAAGTCGATTCTGCCTTGAAGGTCACTTTCACTGGCCAGGATCTTTTTTTTACAAACCCCCCTATTCTCCAAAAATTTTCCAACTGGTCAATTCGTCTTCTCCTATTGCTTTTATGATGCTTTCAATTGCTTTTTTTCCCCTTGTTTTCTTGCTTCATATGTTTCCCCTTCAACTTCCTTGAGCCTATACACAAAGACTGACATCTCCCTTTCATTCTCCCACTGCATATCCTTGTGTATCCACTCATTCAATTTAATTTCCTCCATTGCAGCTTTCCTTTCTTCAGTTTCACTAGCTAATGTACTTGGGCTCAGTGGCCTGTCATTTCCCTTCTCGGCTTTCCCTGGGCTTGCTGTGGTCAGTTAGGGCCTCCACGTATAGCTTAGCTCTTTCATTTACTACAGTCTCTCTAATAGAGCTTCTACATGCAGTTTTGCTCCTTCTTTCGCTACAGTCCCCTTATTTGTGACAGAGGTAGCAGTCTCTGATGTCATTCCCAAAATGTTCTTTAGTTCTTTAGGCTGTTTCAGATTTTTCAGTTCCTCTTCTAACTCTGTATCCTAGCCTCTGCTGCTTTGACTTGCACCTCCACTTCCTGCTTTCCATATCTATCTTCTCTTCCATTCTCATCCTAAGTTCCTCTAGTTTCTTTTCCAATTCATGTACCCTTTTTATGAGCTCTCCTGCCCAATCTTTGTTTGCAGATTCATCCTCCTGTCCCTTGGTTTTCCTTCCTGCTCTCTGGCAACCCATTTTTTTTATTTTGATTGCCTCAGGTGGGAAACCTATGTAATTCTGTGTGTTAGGTTAGGAGTGTATTGTCAGAGTTGTGGGGTGCAGAAGGTAGAGGAGGAATTGTGGCTATGTGGGAGAGGAGTGGTGTGGGGGAAATATGGAGAGTGGGAAGGAGGGAGAAGCAAGTGGGTGAATGGGAGGGGGAGGTGTGAAAAGAGGGAGGGAGGATCGGGGAAGGAGTGAGAGGTTGATGGGGGAGAAGGGGGAGTGTATGTGTGAGTTATGTATATGTGTGTGTGTGTGTGTGTAGTGTGTGTGTGTGTGTGTGTGTGTGTGTTGTAATTATATGTGGAATTATGTGTAGGTTTATTATGTGTCTGAAAAGTAGGTGAATTGTGTGTTGGAGTGTAATGTGGAGTCTCAGTGGTCGCTTGCCTGACCCAAACCTCTTGTGACCTGACCCCCACCCTCCTGGGACTTGACCCACACCTACTACAATGTTGCCCTTATGCTTGTCTGCCACCTAGCTTATAGTAACTTACTCGCCTTGTTCAATGGATTACAATTGCTGTTCCTTATTGAATACTTGAGTGCCTATTCTTTATCGTACTATGAGAGTTGGACCATTCACAATCAGCTTGGCAGTTAATTGGAACCTGAAAACCCCACACCCATACAACTACTCATAGGTAAATACAGTACTTGCAATGCTGCTGTAGCAGCCTGTAGATTGTCCAGCTCGATGAGATGTCCTGGCATAGATCCACCTCAATTTCTTCTCTTTATATAATGTACCCTATTCACTGTATTTTCTCTCTGGTCACACGATTGCTTGACTTTATTATCTTTCTTGGGTGACACATGGCAACGTTGTCTGCCCTGTTCGCTCTGACTGCGCACCTCGTTTTACTTTCTAGATCACTTAAAAAATTGTGGCTCTCCCTACACTTATGTGGCTCATGCAGATTATAAATCGCTTCAAGGAATTGTTCACTACCCTAGCAAAATCGAGAACAACGTCCAGTATTGGGCCCCTACTTAAACAAGATGGGTCCTACACAGATGACAGCAAGGAAATGAGTGAGCTACTCAAGTCCCAATATGACTCAGTTTTTAGCAAGCCGCTAACCAGACTGAGAGTCGAAGATCAAAATTAATTTTTTATGAGAGAGCCACAAAATTTGATTAACACAAGCCTATCGATGTTATCCTGACGCCAAATGACTTCGAACAGGCGATAAATGACATGCCCATGCACTCTGCCCCAGGGCCAGACTCATGGAACTCTGTGTTCATCAAGAAACTGCAAGAAGCCCCTATCACGAGCCTTTTCCATTCCTATGGAGAGGGAGCATGGACACGGGGGTCGTCCCACAGTTACAAAAAACAACAGACATAGCCCCACCCCACAAAGGGGGCAGTAAAGCAACAGCAAAGAACTACAGACCATAGCACTAACATCCCATATCATAAAAAAATCTTTGAAAGGGTCCTAAGAAGCAAGATCACCAGCATCTAGAAACCCATCAGTTACACAACCCAGGGCAAACAGGGGTTTAAAAACAGGTCGCTCCTGTCTGTCTCAACTACGGATCATACGACAAGGTCCTAAATGCACTAGAAGACAAAAAGAATGCAGATGTAATATTTTACAGACTTTGCAAAAGCCTTCGACAAGTGTGACCATGGCGTAATAGCGCACAAAATGCGTGCAAAAGGGGAATAAAGGAAAGTCGGTCGATGGATCTATAATTTCCTCACTAACAGAACACAGAGAGTAGTCGTAACAGAGTAAAGTCCAGGCAGCTACGGTGAAAAGCTCTGTTCCACAAGGCACAGTACTAGCTCCCATCTTGTTCCTCACCCTCATATCCGACATAGACAAGGATGTCAGCCACAGCACCGTGTCTTCCTTTGCAGACGACACCGAATCTGCATGACAGTGTCTTCATTGCAGACACTGCAAGGCTCCAGGCGGACATAAAACCAAATCTTTCAGTGGGCCGCAGAAAACAATATGAAGTTCAACGATGAGAAATTTCAATTACTCGATATGGTAAACATGAGGAAATTAAATCTTCATCAGAGTACAAAACAAATTTGGCCACAAAATAGAGCGAAACACCAACGTCCAAAGAACCCGGGAGTGATTATGTCGGAGGATCTCACCTTCAAGGACCATAACATTGTATCAATCGCATCTGCTAGAAAAATGACAGGATGGATAATGAGAACCTTCAAAACTAGGGAGGCCAAGCCCATGATGACACTCTTCAGGTCACTTGTTCTATCTAGGCTGGAATATTGCTGCACTCTAACAGCACCTTTCAAGGCAGGTGAAATTGCCGACCTAGAAAATGTACAGAGAACTTTCACGGCGCGCATAACGGAGATAAAACACCTCAATTACTGGGAGCGCTTGAGGTTTCTAAACCTGTATTCCTGGAAACGCAGGAGGGAGAGATACATGATTATATACACCTGGAAAATCCTAGAGGGACTAGTACCGAACTTGCACACGAAAATCACTCACTACGAAAGCAAAAGACTTGGCAGACGATGCACCATGCCCCCAAATGAAAAAGCAGGGGTGTCACTAGCACGTTTAAGAGACCATACAATAAGTGTCAGGGGCCCAAGACTGTTCAACTGCCTCCCAGCACACATAAGGGGGATTACCAAACAGACCCCTGGCAGTCTTCAAGCTGGCACTGGACAAGCACCTAAAGTCAGTTCCTGATCAGCCGGGCTGTGGCTCGTACGTTGGTTTGCGTGCAGCCAGCAGCAACAGCCTGGTTGATCAGGCGCTGATCCACCAGGAGGCCTGGTCACAGACCGGGCCGCGCGGGGGCGTTGACCCCCGAAACTCTCTCCAGGTAAACTCCAGGTAAACTTAGCTACCCTTCAGATCACTTGGGTAGCCCTCGGAAAACACTTACATTCGCAGAGCACGGAAGACGTGACTCGCGCACGCACTGACGAGACTATGTGTACTGTCATGCCCCTATGGTTAACCTTCCTTTAATATTACATTGCGGTCATTTCCTTTAATAGCTAAATTGGAAATGAACGTCCTTGTATTATTAAGATTAATTCTTATTAACAATTATTATAATTTATGTAACATGGCCATGATAAGTTTAATTGGAGGTATAGTAACTGCCTGCCGCCCGGTGTGCCGGTGTGTAGTTAGCCGTGATGTTCGATGGTTATACCCCCCCTTCCCCCCCCCCCTTTATGTTCAACTACTCTACTGAGTGTTGGTGAGTCACGTCACGTGACCACTTTACCTGTATGCTCAAGGTTGAGGGACGAGCAGTGAAGAAGTAGCAGCCAACGAGAACACTCCTGCTCGTCTCTGGTAACTGGCCAAGGTTTATTAGCCGGCCTGGACATATTTGTTTTATTCTGACTGCTTCCAATTGGGAAAAAAGACTTTATACATTAAAGTAATCTCCATTTATATATATGTTATATCTAGGATCTCCTCCTAATCGTCTGTTACAAAAGCCTTATGTATATGTTGGATACTATAGAAGAAACATGTATTCTTAACTTATATACGATAATTCGTATATTATAACTGGCTTTTGTTATATTATGAATATACTTAATTAAAATTAGGCATTCCGGAGGATCATTATTATTACCCTAACCTCTCTGACCAAAATTGTTATGCTCTAAAAAGAAGGAAATAGTTGTTACAATACTTGGAGTGTAACACACAGTACTCACCTAATTGTACTCACCTAATTGTGGGTGCAAGGGTCGAGACTCAGCTCCTGGCCCCGCCTCTTCACTGATCGCTACTAGGTCCTATCTCTCTCTGCTTCCTGAGCTGTATATTGTTGCAACCCTGAATGGGTTACAATGATTTATTATGTATATATGATGTATATTACCTTTTCATTTAATTTTATATTGCTTATATTTGCGATAATAGCTAAATCGTAAATGTATGACTTTATATTATTATTTGACTGTTATATTCTTATTTGACTTGTGTTGTTAGGATGTATATAAAATGTGCTCAGTTAGTCTTGATTGTCAAACTACTGTAATTATCGCTTGTCGCTCGTTATACTGCCGGCTTCTGAGCTGCAGTTGTCCACGTAGCTATCACGTGATCGAGGGGGGGTGTCCTCACCTCGTGTGAAGTATTCAGTCTGCTGGAGACTCGCTTGCTGGTTGGACAGATTGTCTGTCTCATTATTCTTGTTAGTTCTGTAGAACTTTGTTCACAGAACATTGTATAGACTTTGTGATTTTCGACGTTGTACTGAGGTTGTGTGTCGCTTAGACACTCTGAACATCTCAGGTCCTTAGCTATAGCTTCTGACCTAATTTTGTACTGGTTTCTGTGTATTGTCACAGTCGCGTTTTCCTATGCTGAACGCAGATTCACTATTATGGGAGTTTTGTAACTTTTGTGGAGGATCTGCAGATGGTCCCTACTTAGTGTTGTTATCTCCTTGTTCCTGATTCTGTGTCGCAGTCGCTTGATATTGCATTGCTATTGGGCTTAGCATTCTTTGTTGTTCAAGCAGACTGTTCGGGTTGCCAGTCGGTCAAGAAGTTAGTTTAATTGAGGACTTTGTCAGTCACTTGTTTAAGTCTTATTCGAGTCTTGAGACATAGCTAACTACTTAAGAGCACTTACACGCATACACTCACTTACTTGTACATATTTGTAATATCTTATTAAATGTTAATGTACCTGACGGTACTTAAGAATTATAAATGTGATATGTGCTTTCAGCACAATAATATTGAACTCGAGAGATTGATTTTATTTTGATTGCTGTGATTTAATTTACTTTGATAATATACCTCTAGACAACTTATAGACTTAATAAATTTATTAAATTTTAATTTCTCTAGTTAGTAGCCTACCAGTTGTAATCCTAAAAAGCTATTGAACCATACTGATTTTTAATGGATAATTGGACAAGGATACTGACTACTTGTTACGAAAACCCAGTAACAGGCTGGATGCTAGAAGGGCAGTCTTTTCTAGTATTCACTGGAGATCTCTAAGCTTTTAGAATCGTGTTTTTTGTAACAAATGGGGGCCTGTCCGGGATGCTCTTGATCCAAGGTGTTGGAGAAACTGTCCGGGAGGCTCTTGACCCAAGGCGTTGGAGAAACTGTCCGGGAGGCTCTTGATCCAAGGTGTTGGAGAAATTGTCTAGTTTGACATACTAGTGAATCTATGATCAAACACTTTGAGTACTTTCCTAATCTGAAGACTTTGCGTTTAGTCTTGTACAACATACCAGGTGGATGTATGTACTTGACTGAGTCTCTTGATCCAAGGAGATGGAAATACTGTTTATGAGCTCTAGCTCTAAGACAACCAACACTAAAATTCTTATTAGGATTATAGTTTCCCATAATCACTCTCTCGCAGTACAATTATTTTCGTGATGTATGCCAAAGTGAAACAGTTAATTGATACTCTGACTTTGTCTGAGTTAAGTATATTAAAACTTCAGACGTGTTGGCAAGTAGCCAAGTATCTCGGTGTGACGTATAACAGGAATTACACCGCAGAAACTGTCAGAGCGTTAATTAAAGATATATTGTTTCCTGCTCATACAGAGATGTCTGATTATGATTCAGATTCAGAAAGCCTAGTGTCACAATTAGGAAGTATGACTCTATTTGATGAAGAAGAAAGAGCAACTAAGGCAGAAGTGAGCCTAGTGTCCGAGCCTAGTGTAGATCAGTTCTCGCTCGCTCCTTCCTTCGCTGACACTATAGTACAGAGTATAGCTGGTAGTATGACACAGCCTATACTAGTACAGTGTATACTACACCTGTATTTACTTATCCTAGACCAGATCTAGACACTCTAGAGACGGCTGGACCAAGTGTCCGACCTAAGGACAGTCCAGAAAGACATGTTAATTTCCCTACTCCTCCATTACCTACTGCTCCTATCTCTCAGGAACAGTTTGAGAGGTTGGAACGCCTCATTATGTTGCAGACTGCACAAATAGAGGCACAGAGGAGATTGAACGAAGAAGATTTCCAAAGAGAAAATGTTCGTCTGTTAAAACAACAGACTGATAGATCACAGGACATTTAATGTGCAGAAAGCTGCATCTATGGTTCCTAAGTTTTTTGAAAGTGACTTAGACACCTATTTTGATGTGTTTGAGAACCAGGCTCGTGCTATGAACTGGCCACGTAAGCACTGGGCAACATTGTTGCATACAGCATTGACAGGAAGAGCTCAAACTTGTACGGCTGCTTTGCCATTTGCCAAGTACATTAGTTATGACGCTGTCAAACAAACAATTCTAGAGACATATAACTTGTTACCTGTAAGTTATCAAAGAGCATTTCGTACGTTACAACGACGACAAGATCAAACTTGTGTAGAGTTTGCTCGTGAGAAAAAAGTTGCATTTGAGAGATGGTCTAGAGCTGCTAAATGTAACAACTACGACAGCCTTGTTCAGTTGTTACTACACGAAGAGTTTAACAACTGTATGCTGCTGACATACAAGAATATCTGATCGATCATACTACCTCAGATATTCTGGAAACTGCAGCATTAGCAGACAATTACGAAATTTCTCACAACCTTGTACATACTAAAACACAAAGAAACAAGGTAACTAAAGATTGTCCTAGAAGTTGGCAACCTAAATCAGCTGCTCATTGCCGGCCTGATGTACCTGCTACTGTAACTTCTCGTACCTTTACCAGGAAAACTCACAATCCTGAATCTGTCTCTGTGGCTAGACAGAAATCTGATATCGAGAAGAAGAAAGTTAAATGTACCTATTGTAACAGGAAAGGACATACTAGAGAGTATTGCTATAAGTTAGAAAGAGATACGAGATACAGTCGTGTGGCTGGCGCCCCCACACAAGTCATATCCTCTTCCGAGCAAAAAAGGCACCAAAATCCTAGCAATACCTCTGAACCTACTGTTTTAGATAATGTTACTCAGGATAGATGACTAGCGTCAGAAAGTGTATCTGACGAAAAGATTCGTTCAGCAATGAGTCCTTACTTTTCGAGAGATAAAGTAGGATTTGACGAATCACATCTAACTGAGATAATTTCTTTCAGAGACACTGGCAGTTATCTCACGTTATTAAGAGAAGATGTACTGCCCATAACTGACGATACCTATTGCAAGATAGATGTATTGTTAGAAGCCTATGGAGGGGCTGTTATAAAAGTGCCTCTGCACAAAGTATACATTGAAACAAGCTATTATACTGGTTATATTTCAGTGGGTATATCCAGTGGTGTATTTCCCATCAGGTCAGTGGACTTGTTGATAGGGAACGATATCCTTCATGCTGGTATATGTAAAGAACCACTTGTGATTGATAATACCACTGATGATAATTATGCCATTGAAGCTTGTAGAGAGAAACCTATTTTATTTCCTCTCAGCGCAATTACTAGAGCTATGTCAAAGATTCAACAACCATCCTTGTCTCCTGTTGAGTTAGTTGATGACAATGATTTGGGCTTGAATATGTTGTTTAGTGACGCTCTGCGCCCAGGATCATTAACACTGACTCCCCTGGTCATCAACCTAGTCAGGACACAACTGACGTTAAATTTCTAACTCATGATGATTTAATCAAGGATCAGTTTGTTGATCAGTCACTGGAAAGACTGAGAGATATAGCAGTTACTGAGAGTGAAGCAAAGGATCTCGATAATTGTTACTATTATAGTAACGGTGTACTGATGGAGAAAACTACATGTAAGTTGTCAGCTGATAGTGTTTCCAACACAGTCAAGCATCTAGTAGTGTTACCAGTTACATTTCGTGAACAAGCCATTGATTTTGCTCACAATAGTCCCATAGGAGGACATTTGGGTGTCAAGAAGACACTCGGTAAACTGGCAAAACATTTTACTTGGCCAAAGATGAAGGAAACAGTAGCTGATCATGTGCGACGTTGCCACGTGTGTCAAGTGACAGGCAAGCCAGCGCACACACCTCCACCTACACCTCTCACTATGTTCACTAGTAGCAAAGTTCAGTTCATCTGGACTAGAGATTGTTCAGACTTGTTGAAAACGTTGAAGCATTTGCTTTCCTCTGCTCCAGTGTTGAGGAGTCCTAATTTCAATCTTCCCTCCTTTTTACATATAGATGCGAGTGGATATGCAGTGGGTGCTGTGCTGCTCCAACAGTCAACATCCACTGACATTCTCCATCCTATATATTACTATTCATCTAAGCTTAAACGACACCAGAAAAATTATGCCACTATTGAGAAAGAAGCTCTAGCTCTTGTGGTGTCCTTGGAACATTTTGACGTGTATTTGGGCACTTCCCAATTTAAAATTAACGTTTTTTTAGACGACAATCCACTAACCTACATAAACACTATGAAGAGTAAAAATGCTAGGATCATGACGTGGGCTCTAAGAATCCAACCTTACTCATAAACATAAGTGGTCATTGTAATGTAATTGCTGATGCTCTGTTACATCCTTAGTAATTATCAGTTACATTAAATTAATGTAATTTTATGCCCAAATACCTTTTGTTACTTGCTATGTCAAATGCAATAAAGTAACATAATCTCTCCAGCCCATTTTAATTATATATACTCATGTCTAATTATGTTATTTATATATTCACAGTAGTGATGATATATGTGTGAGGAAACAGTTCGAGACAGAAGCTGAGTGTTGAGTGGGTAGTGCTGTGTGGGCGATGTTACTGCGTGGCAGAACACTGTCCTGCGGCAGACCCCCCCCTCACTATACACCTTAAGCTGTTTCATACTCAGATGCCCATACTGCATAGCATTCCACAACCACTACTTAAGAGTGGAATGTCATCTCTGTCTATCGCACAAGACTATTGTTTATAAGCAGTCTCTCTCTACTATGATCGAGCCTCAATGTGTCATGCTTGTCTACGCTATCCTGTCTCTACACTGATGTACATAACCACGAGTATGCAGATACGATACTGTGTACTGCCCTAGTACTAGGGGCATATCTTAGTGATATAGACACTGTGAAATTATAGAAGTGCTTGGCACAAGATTGACTCTTATTTCTTTTTTATTTAAATTGTGTTATTGATGTGACATGAGTAATCAGTAATAATGTGAAAGACATTAACGCAACTCTTAGTACGACGTTTGTCGTGTTGGGGGGGTGTTGCAACCCCTGAATGGGTTATAATATATATGATGTATACTATGTATATGTATATAATGTATATTACCTTTTCATATAATTTTATATTGCTTATATTTGCGATAATAGCTAAATCGTAAATATATTGCTTTATATTATTATTTGACTTAGTTACTTTTGTTAGGTAGGGTGTAACATATTATGTGCTCATAGTTCAAGTCTTGATTGTCTAACTACTGTAATTAATGCTTGTGGCTCGTTACTCTGCCGGCTTCTCTATTGCTGGGCAGCGACTGTCCATGGAGCTATCACATGATCGAGAAGGGGGTGTACTCACCTCGCCTGAAGTATTCAGTCAAGAATACGTATTCAGACAAGAAGTGCCTAAATCTCCCTTATTGGCCCTTGTTGGAAGATCGTCTCTGTCTTATTATTGTTGTTGGTTCTGGAGACTGTTCACAGAACATTGTATAGGCTTAGTGATTTTCGACGTTGTACTGAGGTTGTGTGTCGCATAGACACTCTGAGCAACTCAAGTCCTGAGCTGTAGCTTCTGACCTAACTTGTACTGGTATCTGTGTACTGTCACAGTCAGGGATTTTCTTATGCTGAACTTAGATTCAGTAGTTGTTGTTGTTTAATATGTTTATTATGCACCCCATACAGATCCTGTGGGTAGTATGGGAGTTTTGTGACTTTTGTGGAGGATCTGCTGATGGTCCTACATAGTGTCGTTATATTATCTCCTTGTTCCTGATTCTGTGTTGCAATTGCTTGGTATGTTGCTATTGGGCTTAGCATTCTTTTTATTGTTCAAGCAGACTGTTCTGATTGCCAGTTGGTCAAGAAGTTAGTTTATGAGAGGACTTTGTCAGTCACTTGTTTAAGTCTAGTCAAGTGGTAAGACATAGCGAACTACTTGGAGCACTTACACACATACACACAAACTTATTGTATATTGCATTATTAAATGTTAATGTACCAGATGGTACTTAAGACGTAAATATGTGATACGTGCTTTCAGCACATACTACTTGTTTGAATTGATTAATTTAATTTAATTTGATAATATACCTCTAGACTGTGATTAATAAATTCATTAAATTTTAATTTCTCTAGTTAGTAGCCTACCAGTTGTAATCCTGAAGCACTATTAATTCTTATTGAATTCTAATGGATAATTGGACCAGGATACTGACTACTTGTTACAAAAACCCAGTAACAGGCTGGATGCTAGAAGGGCAGTCCTTTCTAGTATTCTCTGGAGATCTCTAAGCTTTTCAGAGAAACGCGTTTTTTTTGTAACACAGCACTGATGACAAGCCAGTGATGGCACTGATGACAAGCCAGTGACAGCACTGATGACAAGCCAGTGATGGCACTGATGACAAGCCAGTGATGGCACTGATGACAAGCCAGTTACAGCATTGTCTGCACTGATGACAAGCCAGTTACAGCACTGATGACAAGCCATTGTCTGCACTTATGATAAGCCAGTGGCGCCACTAATGACAAGTCAGTGAAAGCGCTGGTGACAATCCAGTGACGGCACTGATGACAAGCCAGTGACGGCACTGATGACAAGCTAGTGACGGCACTCATGACAAGGCAGTGATAGCATTGATGACAAGCTAGTGACAGCACTGATGACAAGCCAGTGAAGGCACTGATGACAAGCCATTGACAGCACTGATGACTAGCCAGTGACGGCACTGATGACAAGCCAGTGACGGCACTGATGACAAGCCAGTGACGGCACTGATGACAAGGCAGTGATGGCATTGGTGACAAGCTAGTGACAGCACTGATGACAAGCCAGTGACGGCACTGATGACAAGCCAGTGACGGCACTGATGACAAGCCATTGACAGCACTGATGACAAGCCAGTGACAGCACTGATGACAAGCCAGTGGACGGCACTGATGACAAGTCAATGACGCCACTAATAACAAGCCAGTGACAGCACTGATGTCTAGCCAGTGACGGCACTGATGACAAGCCAGTGACGGCACTGATGACAAGCCAGTGATGGCACTGATGACAAGCCAGTGACGGCACTGATGACAAGCCAGTGACGGCACTGATGACAAGCCAGTGATGGCACTGATGACAAGCCAGTGACGGCATGATGACAAGCCAGTGACGGCACTGATGACAAGCCAGTGATGGCACTGATGACAAGCCAGTAACGGCACTGATGACAAGCCAGTAACGGCACTGATGACAAGCCAGTGATGGCACCGATGACAAGCCAGTGATGGCACTGATGACAAGCCAGTGATGCCACTGTTGACAAGCCAGTGATGGCACTGATGACAAGCCAGTGATGGCATGATGACAAGCCAGCGATGGCACTGATGACAAGCCAGTGACGGCACTGATGACAAGCCAGTAACGGCATTCTGTGTGCTGAGAACCATTAAATGATTTTCATTGGTAAGTGGCAAGTAGTGTGCGTTAGTTTTGCGCATCCCTTGTCTCTGCGCCTCCTTATATATTGACTTTAAAGAAATCAATAACAACACTTCCATATATTGTCCCGGAGTTCTAACTCACGAGTCGTTGTTTTCACTGAGAGTTGAACGGCAAAGTTCTTACCACTAGTATGCTTTAATCAGATGCTCATAAATACAGTTACGTAAATTTTCATACATACCTGAGTTTACTGTAGAGGGTTTCGGGGTTCAACAACCCCGCGGCCCGGTTTGAGACCAGGCCTCGTGGTGAATCAGGGTCTGAGCAACCGGCTTTACTACTGGCACACGGAGACTAACATACGAACCACAGCCTGGTTGGTCAGGTACTGACTTTAGGTGCCAGTCAGTTGCTTCTTAAAGACAGCCAGGGGTCTACTGGTAATCCCCCCTTATGTATGATGGGAGGCAGTTGAACAGTCTTGGACCCTTGACACTTACTGTGTGTTCTCTTAGTGTATTCGTCGCACACCTACTTTTCACTGGACGGACGTTGCATCTCCTGTCCAGTCTTTTCCTGTCGTAGGGAGTGATATTCGTGTGCAAATTTGGGACTAGTCCCTCTAGGATTTTCCAATTTTATTTTTTTTTTATTAACACACTGGCCGATTTCCAGCAAGGCAGGGTGGCCCGAAAAAAAAACTTACCCTCATTATCCATACTTTCCT
>NW_026468150.1:0-32191 GCF_026875155.1 Cherax quadricarinatus | reverse complement strand
AAAAAGGGGGTCAAAAAGGTTGGACATGGAAAGGAGTTAGGAAGTATTTCTTCAGTCACAGATTTGTGGGAAAGTGGAAAGTCTAAAAAAGTGATGTATGTAGGCAGGCACCTACTTACCTTTAAGACGGGTATGATGAAGCTCATGGGGTAGGGGAGAAAGGACCTATAACGATCATGAAGAGGGGGGACCAGGAGCTGATTCGCCCCCGCAAAAAATTAGGGGGGTTTACACACACATCCACACACACAAACCCACACACAAACGCAACACGCACACAGGAAGGCCAGGAGCTGAGTCTCGACCCCTGAAATAAAATTTTGGTGGCACACAGTTGGGGGGCCCCGGGGTGCGCAGTCAGCCTTCTGTGCTTCGCGAATAAAAGTGTTTCTGAGGGTACCCAAGTTTTACTGCGGGGCCGTAAGTGGTCGGGGTTTGTAAAACAATCTTGAAGGGTTTTAAAATTTTGCCTGAGAAGAAGGTGGGGAGAGCCACAGTTTTATAAGTGTACTAGAAAGTGATACGGTGGCACATTTCAGAGTGGGGCAGGGCTAGTTTTTCCCCGGGCTTTGTTGCCAAGTCACCCAAGAAAGTTAATAAGTAAAGCAATGGTGACCATGAAAAAAATACAGTGAAAGGGAAACCATTATAATCGAAAAGCAACGGAGGGGATCTACGCCGGGCCATCACATCGAGGGGACAATTCAGGTGCTACGGGCTTTTTTGAAAGTATTCACCTAGCTGGTTTTTGGGGTGTGGGTTTTGGTTCCCAATTAACTGCGAAGTGATTTTTGGTCCAACTCTCCTAGTATGATAAAGAATAGGCTTCAAGTACTCAATAATGAAAGAAAATTTGGAAAATTTATAGAACAAGGTGGACAGGTTCTATAAGACTAGGTAAAAGTAGAACAGTATAACAGGTAGGTGTGAGTGGCCAGGGGGTGGGGCCAGGGAAAGGGGGCACTGAATCCCCATTCATCTCTGCACCACAAACACAATCCACTTAATAAACCCTATATAGCTACACACCACACAAGTGGAGGGGGAACCCCACATAGTTTTAAGATGAGTTTTTATAAAGCCAAAAGGCAGGGAGAGAGAGGACCCCCGTAGCAACCCGTGGGGCAGGGCAAAGGGGCAAAAACTCGACCCCCGCAACCACAATGGGGTACACACCACATTTCAAAACCCCACTTTTTCTCCGACTCACACACTCTCCCCACCTCCCCCCCCCCACCAATCCCCCCCTCCTTCCCCCGATCCCCCTACCTCTCCCCCTTCCCCCCTCCCACTCCCCTTTCCCCCCTTTCTTCTCCCCCCACTCCCCTATTCCCTCCTCATTCCCCCCCCCCATTCCCCTTTACATTTAGCCCCCGTTACAGCTTCCTCCTCTCCCCCCTCCCCCCACACTTGGACAAAAAAAACCCAAAAAACAACAGAATTACATAGTTTTCCATCTGTGGCAACCAAAACAAACAAAAATGGTTGCAAGGGCGGGAAAGGGAAAAACCCAAGGGACTGGAGGATGAATCTAAAAAGGGAAGATTGGGGCAAGTCATGAAAAAGGAACTTGAATGGGGAAAGAACCCTAGAAGAATTAGCATGAAAGGGAAGAGAGGTTGATGCAGAAAGCAAGAAGGGGGAGTGCAAGCACAGCAGCAGAGGCTAGGCAAAAATTTTAGAAAGGGAGCTGAAAAATCAGAAAACACCTAAAGAAAAAAAAAACAATTTGGGAATGACATAAAGGGGACGTTCCCTCAGCCAAACAAGGGGACTGTAGGGAAAAAGGGTGAAATCATACAGAAGCCCTATCAGACCATTGGGACCCTGGGAAAAAAAGGGAAGAAACAGGGGAAACGGGGGGACTAAAGGAAAATGAAAGAACAAGCTATATGTGGAGGCCTTTCCAGACCACAGCAGAACCCCCGGGGAAAACTGAGAAGGGAAAAAAACAGGCACTGAGCCCAAGTACAATAGTAGTGAAAAAACTAAGAAAAGGAAAATGCAATGGGGGAAAATAAACCAATCAGGGGTCAAGGGATATGAGTGGGTGAATGAAAGGGGGAGGTCATCTTTGTTTATGGGGCCCCGGGGGCTGAAGGGGGAAAATTTCGAAGCAAAAAGACAAGGGGAAAAAAAGCAACGAAGAAACATAAGGCATTAGGAACACAGAGCCAGTTGGTAAATTTTTTGGGGAATGGGGGGTGTGCAAAAGGAGAGCCCCGGGCAGTGAAAGTGACTTTCAAGGGGGAACAAATCAACAGGACTAGGGGAAAGCAAGACTAAGGGCATGCCCCCATACCGGAAGGTGTTTTTTTTGACCGCAAAGAACACAAGAGGAAAAAGGGGAAAATGAGAGAGATGGAAAAAAGAAAGAAAGGAGGAGAGGTGAGGATGGAGATGGACAGGAGAACCCAAATCGGGGGGAAGTCAAATACAGTCTCCTTAAAACACCTACGAAGCCCCCCAACCGGGGGACTCCCCCAATGCAACCAACTTCTACCAAAACACACATCCCTATCGGCCCCCCCCACCTCTTTCAAACTCACCCCCATAGCAACCACATAGCCCTTTACGGCCCCCCATTCCCCAACCCCAACTACCCCCAATCACGTTTTAGAAAAGAATTTAAAGGTGGGTATAAAAAAGAGAGGGAAAACAATAAGTGTGAGGAGTGGCAGAAAGAATCAAGGAGACTCCCAGAATAATACCCACGAAACAAATCTCCCCAGGAAACAGCAATCTTTCCCCCGGATATCAAATCCTAGGAAAGGTAGAGGGAGAAGGGGGAGGAAGTTGCACTGTCATTAAAAACCAGTAGGGATTTGAGAAAAGAAGGGAAAAGGATGGATAGGTGAAAGGGGCACTTTGGAACAATCCATCCGAGGCCCTAAGGTGGTAATTGCAGTAATGTAATCCACCCCAGAAAGAGGAGGCCAAAAGGAATAGACGGAAACAACAGAGCAAAGGGGACAATGCAAGGTGGCCGAAGAGCTCAAGGGGGGGGCAAAGTTATAGATGGGTGGGTTTCAATTTACAAGGAGATGGGAAAACCTGGAGCCCCATGGGGATCCCAAAACATGGGGAGCCCGGGATGGATGTGGTACTGGGGAAAAATCAGGCATCAACATGTTAAGACGTCCCGGAGGGGGGGTGAGGGTGATCCAGCAAGACTGGATTTGTATTCACCTTGAGTGTTCGGCATCAGGGAAAACATTTTGAAGGCCCCCAGGGGCTAGTGTCATGTGGTTCTGTGCTTTGATAATAGTTGAGTAAGTGGGGAAGGGGCAGGAAAAGGGTGAGAAAAAACTAAACTACAAAAGGGGGGGATACAAGGTGAGGAACTTCCCCGCAAGAGTTCAGTGGGAGAGGAAATTTCCCGGAAAAAAATAAAAAAATGTGGATATGTTTACAAACAATGCAAGGAGGCAGGGAGGGTTTTTTCCCAAATGAAAAAAGAAATAGTGAGAAGACCAAAACGAGTCCTTTGGTTTACCCGAGGGTGGGAGGGAAAAAACTAGGTGTACAGAAATGGAAAAAATAAGAAGACAAAAAGCCCGGAAAAAAAAAGGTCGCTGAAGAGCCCAAAAAGAATAGCCAGATAAGAAGGGGGGCTCAGTGCAATATGAAAAAAGACATGATCGAAAGTCAAGTCTGACTTTAAGCTATTGTAAACCCACAGGAGGAAAACAAAAAAGTCAAGGACCATAATCAGACTGGGGAAAGGATGAGGGGGTTCACAAGAAATGACTAAGAGGTATGTGAGGGTAAACATGCGATTTAAAGAAGCATTTGCATGGAATGGTAGGACTCCGGAATCAACAGGAAGGTACACCAATAAGTGCTGGATGAGTACACTAACCGAGGAGGTGGTAAGAACGCTTTGAATTTTACCTCAAAGGTTGGGGCCAACAACATCTCTCTGTGGGTCCCCTTGAGAGGGGCAGAGTGCTGTTGCCCACACAAAATTTCCCAAAACCAACCCTTGAAAAAGGGGGCCCCCCTTTTTGGAAAAAGGCAAAGGAAACCCCCAATTTTTTTAAAAAAGGGAAAAAGACATGGGGATTAAAAATACAGACCGTTCACTAACGTGTATAGTAGCAAAGTCATGGAGAAGATCATCAGGGGGAGAGTGGTGGGACCTGGAAAGAAAAAAAATGTGTAATTTACAACCAGCATGGGTTTTAGGAAGGGGAAAAAACCCGTGTCACAAACCTACTGGGGTTTTTGCAAGGTGACAGAAGTAAGACAAGAAAAGGGGGGTGGATAGCTGCATTTTCTTGGGCTGCAAGAAGGCCCTTGACACAGTTCCTCACAAGAGGTTACTGCAAAAGCTAGAGGACAGCACCAAAAACAGGAAAGGCACTAAAATGGATCAAAAAATACCCGGGAGGAGGAAACAATGAGTCAGGGTACATGACAAGGTGTCAGAGTGGGGGCCTGGAAAAGTGGAGTTTAAGGGGGTTAGTCTTAGGACCTGTGTGTTTTTGGTAATGGAATGGATAAGGAAAGTGTCTTTGTTTGCAGAAATGTGAATTTAAATGAGAAGTAAATCTCGAGAATCAGGGCAGGACAAGCGCCCGGCGGCTACAAGCCTGGTCCACAACTGGCTCCTTGAATTTTAGCTCTTCGAAATGCAAAGTCATGAAGTTTGGGGGGGAAGGCAAAGAAGACCACAGAACAGTCTAGTCTAGGGGGCCCAAAAGACGCAAACTCACTCAAGGAAAAAAGGGCCTCGGCATGAGTATAAAATCGAGATGTTCCCGAGGCGCACAAAAATCAGATAACTGCTGCAGCATGGGGTCGACAAATGTAAGGAAAAGTTCCAATACCCCCGTAAGGAATCGTTCAAGCTTTGTACACCATTTTTGTCAGGGCCCCTTTGGAGTATGAGCACCAGTTTGGAATCCCCCCCAGTCAAGCCCGTCAGAAAATTTGAGAAATGCAAAGGTTTGAACAAACTAGTCCCCCGGGTAAGGGGGGTTTTCCTTTGAAAAAGGTTTAAAGGGGAAAATTTGGGCCCGACGCATGCAGGACAGGAGCATCCGGGGGGGAAAATATATGCATTAAAATACTGGCAGAAGGGGCAAGGTGGAAAAGACGGATGTTCCAGGATGGGGGAAGAAACAAGGGGTCACATTGGAGTGAAGACTCAGATGATCAAAGGGGTTTAGGAAGTATTTCTTCAATCATAGATTGTCAGGCAGTGGAATGGCTATAAAGGGGGTAGTGGAGGGGGGAAACCCATACAAAGTTTTAAGACGAGGTTTGAGGAAGCTCAGGGAGCGGGGAGAGAGGGACCCATAGCAATCGTGAAGAGGAAAGGCCGGGACTTAAAATCGACCCCTAAACCAAAAAAACAGATGATTTTCAACCCCCACACCCCAAAAAAAATACAAAGGGATCTGGACAGGGGCAAGTGGTCCAGAAATTGGGTCCTGGGGTTAAACCCCCACCAAGTGAAAAGTCATGAAGTTTGGGGAAAAGGGGCCAAAGAAGGGGCCAGATGGAAACAGTCTGGGGGCCAAAAAAACTAAAAAACCTCACTCAAGAAAAAAAGATCGGGGGTGAGTAAAATACCGGGCCTTCCCGAACTTTCATAAAAAAAATAAACCCCTGCGCAGCATATGAGCCCCTAGAAAAACCTCAGAACAGTTTTCCGAATCTTAAAAGGGGAATCTTTTTCAGGCCCCCTGACCCCGGTATTTTAGGCCCTTTTGGAGTTGCGGCCCCCTTTTTGGAACCCACACCTACCAAGCACGTAAAGAAACTAGAGAAAGTGCAAAGGTTTGCAACAAGACAGTTCCAGAGCTAAGGGGTATGCCCCTACGGGAATGTAAGGGAAATCGCCCTGAGACACGGGGGGACGGGAAGATAGGGGGCATGACAACACATACAAAATACTGAGGCAGTTGACAAGGTGGACAAAGCAGGATTTTCCAGGATGGGGACAAAAAAGGGGGGTCACGTTGGAATTGAAGACACAGATAAACGGGGATTTTTGGGAAGTTTTTTCTTCAGCCACGAGTAGTCAGAAATGGAATAGTTTGGGGAAACGATTTAGTGGAGGGGGATCCATAAAGCCTTTTTAAACACAGATAGATAAAACTCCGTTCAGGGGAGTGACCTAGTAGCGCCAGTGAAGAGGGAGGGCCCGGACTAGACCGACCCCCGCAACCTAAAAAGGCGAGAAAACAAAAACACACACCCCACACCCCCACACCCCCACACCACACACACACACCCCAAAACACACACCTGGAGGGCACAAATTTAAACGACAGCCGCACGGATTTATGGAAGGCAAGTCCTGTTCACAAGCCTTAGTTTTTTACAAGGTAATGAAGTAAGACACGAGGAGAGGGGGGGGTTTTTTGCATTTCTTGGGCTTTTAAGAAAGGCCCTTTGACACGTTCCCACAAGAGATTGTGCAGAAGCTGGGGATCAGGACCCTAAACAGGAAGGGGGACGCAATGGATTAGAGAATACCTAACGGGGGGAAAGAGGAGTCTGGGCCGTGATGAGGTTTCACAGTGGGAGCCTGTGATGAGCGGGATCCCACAGGGGTCAGTCCTGGGACCAGCACTATTTTGGTTTATGTGAATGACATGACGGAAGGGGTAGTCAGAGGTCCCTGTTTGCGATTTTAAAGTGAATCTGGAGAATAAAAATTGATGAGGATCAGGCAGGACACAAGAACTGGACATGTAGAACTGGCTAGGAGGCCCCAAAACTGCAAAACCCCACTCAAGGGAAAGACTCGGAGTGAGTTAATTTCCGAGTTTCATCGCCAGAAGCACTTATTAACCAGATAATGCGCGGCAATGGGGCCCTGGAATTTAGAATAGCGTTTTGGTACCCCAGAAGGAATCACTCAAACTTTTTTTTCCTGTGTACTCTCCCCTATGGAGCAGCGCCCGGTTTGGAACCCCCCACCTGGTCAAACAGTCAAGAAAATTAGAGAAAATGCAAAGTTTGAACAAGGCTGTTAAGAGCTTATGGAATGTCCTAAAGAAAGGTTAAGGGGGAAAACGGTCTGACGACACTTGAGGGCAAGGGGGATCGGGGGGAAATGATAACACTGCAAAAAACTGGAAAAAGACAAGGGGGACAGAGACAGGATGTTCCCGAGATGGGGCACAGAAACAAGGGGTCCAATTGGAAGCTGAAGAGTAGATGGTCAAGGGTGTTCTGGGGCCTGGACCTGGAGTTTTTCCTGGAAGAGTTTTGGGGGCAAACCCCCATGGCCCCGGGCTGTGACCAGGCCTCCTGGGGGATCAGAGCCTGATCAACCCCGGCTGTTATGCTGGCTGCACACAAACCAACATCGACCCAGCCCGGGTGGGAGGACCGACTTTAGGTGCTTGCCAGTGCCAGCTTGAAGCTGCCGGGGTTATTTGGGAATCCCCCTTAGTATGCTGGGGGGCAGTTTTAAAAGTTGGGCCCCTGACATTATTGTATGGTCTCTAACGTGTAGTGACACCCCTGCTTTTCATTAGGGGGATGTTGCATCGTTGAAAGTCTTTTGTTTTTGTTGTGAGTATTTTCGTGTGCAAGTTGTACTAGTCCTCTAGGATTTTCTGGGTTTATATAATCATGTATCTCTCCCGCCTGCTTCCGGGAATACAGTTCGGGAACTTAAAGCGCTCCCAGAAATTTGAGGTGTTTTATTCTGTTATGCGCGCTGTGAGGTTCTTGTACTTTTTTCTGGCACCCAATTTCCCTCCCTGAAAGGTGCTGTAGTGTGAGCAATTTTCCCGCCTAGATGAACAAGTGACTAAAGAGGGGTTTCTGGGCTTGGCACCCCAAATTTTTAAAGGGTTTTTATCCATCCTGTCATTTTTTCTAGCAGCTGGATTGATATATTTTATGGTCCTTAAAGGTGAGACCCCCCCGACTTTATCACTCCCGGTTTTTGACTTGGGTGTTTCGCTCTTTTTTTGGGGCCCAAAATTTATTTTTTGTACTCTGATGAATTTTTAATTCCTCGTGTTTCCCTATCTGAGTAATTGAAATTTCTCATCGTTGAACTTCTTTGTTTTCTGCACCCCCCTGAAAATTTGGGTTTAGTCCGCCGGAGCCTTTCAGTGTCGAAATGGAAGACATGTCATGCAGATTTGGGGGCTCGCAAAAAAAGACACGGGGGCTTTGGGTGCATCCCGTCTAGCAGATATAGGTGAGAAACAAAAATGGGAGCGAGTACTGGCCTTGTGGGAAATGCTTTTCACGTACTGCCTGGGTTTTTCTCTTTTGACTACTAATTGTGTTCGTTTGTGAGGGGAAAATTTTAGATTTATAAACCCAATTTTCCTGTTATTCCCTTTGAAGCATTTTGTGCGCTATACACCATGGTCAAACTTGTCGAAGGCTTTTGCAAATCTGTATTATTAATCGCCCTTCTTTTTGTCTTTTAGTGATCTAGGACCCTTTTTGGGATCCAAAAGTTGAGACAACAGACGACCCGTTCTAAACCATGTTGCCCGGGTTGTGTAATTTATGGGTGGCGATCTTTTTCTTTAGGACCCTTTCAAAGATTTTTTTGATAGGGATGTTAGTGCTATCGGGCTGTATTTTTTTGCTATTGCTTTACTGCCCCCCTTTTTTTTGGGGGGCTATTCGTTGTTTTTAGTAACTGTGGGACGACCCCCCTTTCCATGCCCCCTCTTTAAGTGGTAAAAATTTTGATAGGGGGTTATTTCAGTTCTTGATGAAACGGGTTCCACGAGTCTGGCCCTGGGGCGGGGCTGGGCATGTCATTTATCGCCCCGTTGATCTTTGGCATCAGGATAACACACTGGTTGTGTTAACCAAAAATTTTGTGGCTCTCTCATAAAAAATTCATTTTGATCTTCGACTCTGTCTGGTTAGCGGCTTTCTAAAAAAGATCATATTGGGAACTTGATAGCTCACTATTTCCCTTTCTGTCATCTGTTTTTGGGCCCCTTGGAAATATTTCTTAGCCAAAAGTTGTTACAAAGTGGAAAAGGGCAAGCTATGTAGTGGAGGGAGGACCTACATAGTTTTAAGAGAGGTATGATAAAGTCATGGGGCAGGGGGGTGAGGACCCGTAGCAGTCAGGAAAGGGCAGGGTGGGCTGAGTCTCGACCTTTTCAACCACAATTGGGGATTACAATTAGGTGGTTCACACACATACCAGTTACGCAGATGTGGGGGCATAAGGCCCAGAACCTTAGTGTTTTTAAGGGTCAGTAACTGCTGCAGAAATCAGTGGTAGTGACAATGCAGTTAGAAACCCTACGAGGATAACTAAAAGTTGTTTGTTTAAAAAAGTCGAGAGGAAGCCAGAAATCATTAATTTTTAAAAGTCCCAAACCATTGGGGGGCCTTAGGCACCTTTTGCCACCGATTCAAATATAAAAGATCAAAGTGGGGGGAAGCAGGTGTTCAAAAATTTACGAAGATTGGTTAATAATAAATGGGGGCCCAAACAGTGAGAGTGAAAAAATTAATAAGCAAAAAAGAAAGGAAAAAAAAATATATAGCAAGGGAAGGTGGCGGAGTAGGCCCGCTGAAGCGTGGCTCCAACGTTGTGTGATTATACTATAAAGTGTAAACCCCTAATGTGAGTGTATTTTATAAGTGAGAAGTGAAAACACTTGAGGAATGCAAGATGTATGGCTATAGGGGTTTAAACATCATGGGGGAAGGATTTTTAAAAAAGGTAGAAGGCCCAGTACGACGACTATGTCATCAGCATCTGGCAACTTTTTCACGTGCCCTGCCAGCGCAAGTATTGCTCGCCTATTGGGTTGCATGTTGTCGGGTTTTAGATTTAGTCTTGCATCAGTTAAACGGAAATCACGCCCGAAAACATTACTAGAATAGAGTAGAAATAGCATAGTAAGGTGAAATAGGGGTGACGAGAGGTGAGGAGTAAAGCAGTCTAGTGAGGGGTAACGCGACACTTGTAAAGTGAGACAAGCAAAATTTTACAACTAGTTTCTTCTGTATTTTTAAGAGAATTGATAAGTTTTAGAATTATAGGTAAACCATACATGGCGGGGATAGAACCCTTTGAGGGAAGAGTCTCAAAACTCTAGCCCATCGGTTTACTGGACTCTGTCGCGGGTTCTATCCCCTCCTGGTAGGGTTTTGTTTCAATCGGGTCATTACGTTTTTGTGAGTACATTGGTAATTTTTTAGAATTAGGGTTTATAGGGTATTTATTAGCAGTATGAAAACTTAAAGTTGGGGCACAAAAACACAGGAAGAACAGTCAGGCATTTGTAAAAGCTGTAGTACACTGTAACACCCACAGGTTTCACCCCTTTTTCCCGTTACTGACCTGCTAACCCCCCCTCTAACATTCTACTACCACCCCTCTCTTCTCTCTCTCTCTCTTCTTCTCTCTCTCTCTTCTTCTCTCTCTCTCTCTCTCTCCCCCTCTCTTTTCTCTCTCTCTCTCTTTTTTTTTTTACCTATCTCTACCTATCTCCTCATACCTATTCTCTCTCCCTGTCTTCCTACCAACTCTCTCTACCTATCTCTTTCCCTATCTCCCCTCTCCCATCTCTCCCCTCTAAATCTTCCCGTCTAATATCTCCCCGTCTAACATCTTTTTCCCTCTAACCCTCCCCCCTCTAACATCTCTCCCCCTCTAAATTTATCTTTTTCCCCTCCCTTTTCCCCACTCTCCCCCCTCCTCCCCTCTCTCTCCCCCCCTATCTTCTATCTCCCTCTCTCTCTTCCACCTCCCCCCCCCCCCCCTTCCCCCCTGTTCCCTGTCTCCCCCCTCTCTTCCCCTCTCTCTCCCCTCTTTTCCCCTCTCTCCCCTTCTCTTTGCCCCTTTTTTTCCCCTCTACCCTCTCTCTTTTTTTTTTTTACACGGGTTCGAAAAGGGTTAAAGGATTCTAGCTTTTTTTGGGCAAGCACTTACGGGTTAAGGATCTAATTTTATTGAAAGCAAAAGAGCTGTTACCTACATCACTCATTTGAAAATTTTTTTGTTATGAGACATACAATAGGGAAAGGTGAAGTTGGAGCCATTGTGGGCCAGCTTTTTCATTTGATCACTGACTTTATCTGTTGACTCATTTGCTGTACGAAGTGTTCCATACCGGTCATCCTGGGTATTAATCTCAGATGGGTGATTTTCTGGAAAAGGGTCACCCAAGGTGAATTTGCTGCTTTCCCCCGTTTTTGTGGCAAAAAAGCTTGTTTCACCGGTCCTCAAAGTGGATCCAATGGGTACTTTGACAATAGGGCCCTTTTACAAAACAGAAAGGCCACCCAACCCCTGTTTAAAGGCTCTGCTAAAAAGACGATCATCCAGGATGGGTCCAGGCGAGGATGGACGTTTTGCCTGGTTCTTACCTGTAAAGCGTTGCAGATGAAGGGGGGGGGCAGGAAAACCCAAGAACAGAGCATAAAAGGGGTGTGGCGACTTGTCCCTCATACAAAATCTTGAAACCCCCACTGTCAGGCAGAGCGAGATGGGCGAAGTGCTGTAAGTTCCGGCTGCCTTGTTGAAAGATTTACAAAAAGGTTCTTCATGGTTGTTTGGATCAAATTTCCCCCCAAAAGGATACAACTTCTTTCCAGGTCCCCAACACCCTTCATTCATCCTTTTAAACTGCACCACATTACCTCATGGTGCCTGGAACGTCATCATTTGCGTTTTCTGGGTGCAATGTTATTTCCCACTATTCCCTAACTGATATAGTCTTAGCTGGTGATTGATGTAGTTAGGGGCATGCTTTTTTTCTCGGATAAGTGAATGTCAGTGTACAGTTGTCTGCATTGCATGTATTCGGGAGGGAGATGAAAAGGTCGTTGAAGTAGACATTCCAAACAATTTTTCCCAGACGCTTCCTTGTGGAAAACTTGCCCCAATAGGACGTTTTCTGATTCCTTCCATTGAAAAACTACATTTAGAGATTCCAGAAGGTAATCATGAGGAGACATGCGTGGCCGCAATTCCCAGTGTTGAAGTTTTGCAAAGAGGCCCTGGTGCCACACCGGCGAAAGTGCCAGCAATGTCCGTGCTACCACACAGCTGACTTTGGATTCATCCAGTGACTGGTGCCATTTTGGGGAGAGGTTTAACAACAGATCAGCACAAAAAACCTTCCTAACCCATATGACGATCCAAAGTATGAGTGGTAGTAAAAAAAACTCTGTCATTTTTTTAGATTTTTTGTCTAAAAGGATTTACCAGTGATTGAAAGGAGTGACAGGGTCTGTGTTGCTGATTTTGCTCTGCTCTTTTTTTTGTGAACAGGGACTACATTTGCCTCTTTCCTAGAGGGGCCTTTACACGACTAGGCAGTGCTAAAAGATGTGAGTTAGAGGTGCTGTACTGGCTCACATCTCAGAAATCTTGGGCTAACTTGTCGGGCCCACAGCCTTTTTTGGGTTTTAAGCGATTTGAGGGGGGAAATGACCCCCCACTGCCTTTGTCACCAGACAGTTTGAAAAGTTCTTGAGCTAGCAAGGGGGGCCCTTTGGCGGAATTTTGCATTTTGGTAGAAAAGTGTTCAGCAAGGGGGTCCGCCTTCTTTTGACTCCCATAGAGTGGCCCATCCTGTGATTTAGAGGTGGATGGTTCATCAGGCCTTGCCCGGGACCCCAGTTTTGGGCCCCCCTACCTGATGCTAGTTTTTTAGTGCCACCTCCCATTTAGAAATGGCCCCTTTTGAACATCATAAAAGCCTCGGGCTTCCCTGTTAGTTCGGAAAGGTGGTAGGATGTCTCTTTTCCCTTTGCCATGCTTTGTACTTAGCAGTAGCAGCCTTCTAAACAAAAGCCAAACCAAAGGCCCTGTCTGTAGGGCTTTCCCAATATTGGGTGAGGAATCTTTCTTGTTGTAGGTTAAAGGGATGTGTCCGTGAAAGTTTTTCACTGGTTGCAACACCCCTTGGAGAAGAGCTTTAAAATTGGTGGGGGCGAGTCAGAGCAAAGGGCTGGCCTTTCCCTCTTCCCATAGCCGGGTTTGCGTGTGGACCCCTCCCCTATTTGGGGGGATCTTAAGTGCCTTGTGGTCGACGACCAACGTACCCGGGGTTGACAAGTACTAGCCTTCTCCCAGATCCTCAATGGGTAAAAAGGGAGGAGCCAGAGATTGAGTAGGAAATCAAAAAGTTTCTTTTCAAATACTGCAAAAAGGTCATCAAAGTCCCTTGTATAAGGTTTTGGTTGAGGTCACCAACAATTTATGATTGTTACAGTTGTGTTGTAGCAAAAGGGGAGTCAATTTTTTTCATTAGGAAGTTGATGGGTCTGCATGTTTCCCACTGAGGTTGTACTTTGCACTGCAGTACAAGGGGGTACAGTTTTTGTGAGAGCTTAAAGAACATCTTTTTCAAGATGGTAGGGGTGGCAAATCAATGTGCTGGCATGAACATTTTTAGAGTAGCACACACCCAACACCCCCTCCTTGCCCTTGCCTGTCTTTTCTCATCCGGGGTTTTACCAGCAATTCTTGCAAAATTTTCGGGGGTCCTGTCACCAAAAAATGTTTCAAAAAACAGCTACTGTTGGGACGTCGAGTGTTCAAGAACTAGTGTGAGCTCCCCCCTTGTAATGAAACTCAATATGGCCGACAGGTGCTGATAGAGGGCCCCTCATGAGTGGTCAGTTGGGGGTGGGTGTGTAGGGCATTAAGGTGCCGCCCTTGAGGGGGAGGGTACTGAGGCAGCTGCGGGGATGTAGGTCTGGGTCTTGTAAAAGGGCAAAATACCCCCGCGGGGCTGAGATAGGAGTAGCTGAGTGGGTGAGTGTGGGTGTTCACCAGTTAGAGACCTGCGGTTTGTTCTGAGAACAGGCTCTAAACAGGTGGTCTGTTGTCAAGTTCCCTTTTTTTCCACACTGGTTTCCCCTGAAGTCCTTTCTTGTAGCATAATTGCACCTGTATTCGCAGGCAGTTGTTGGGGGGTGGCCCTTTGGGACAGCAGAGCACAGCTAGGTGCCTGGGAGGGGGGCATGTTTTTTTGCACCCCTTGTTTTGCAGATTTGCCCCAGGTTCGCGTTGGAAATGTGTTTTTGGAGGGTGAGATGGCAAGAGTCTTCCTCCTCAATCCTCTTCCACTCCTTACCCCACCTCTACCATTTCTGACGATGTGTCCCTGCTGTTCGTACTTTGTGCAGTGTGATCAGGTGCAGTATAGTTTTCCCCGATTATTTAAATGCACCAATCTCTGTGGAGAAACTCCTGACTCAGAATTGCTGATGAAGACTCTGCCAGATTCTGGAAAGGGTCGGAGGTGTCTGACAGTGTAGGATCAGAGATGGTTGTGCACTGTCTAGTGGCTGGGAGTGGCTGAATCAGAGATGTGGTGTAGAGAATTTAAAGATACAAGGCTTCCTTCATTCGGGAAAAAGAATTTGTTCCTCTGTGTGGTCAAAGGAAATTTTTTCCCACAGACTCTGTCAGCTTGGGACCTTTCGATAAGAATTCCCCCAGTTTTTTTACCCCCGGTTAAGCTCAGTGTGGGTTCCGTCTTTGTCAAAAGTGCACCCTCAGCTGGCAGCAGTCACGATGTAGGTTGCAGTGGCCTTCTACAAAAGCTTGGAGGTTTCAAAGATTTGAGGGCTCATGAAGTGCTTCCTGTGATGGATTATCTTAGTCAACTTTCAAAAAAAGTCAAGAGGGCAGTTTTATCTTTGGACTGAAGTCCCCGAGGGAGGATTCTGAACCTTCCCCTGTAGCCCAGGCTTGTACCAATATACACAGGTTTTGGTATCCTTCAATTTCTGAAATTTTTAAACCCGGCTGCAACAAAAAATTTTCTTCTGGAAGCAAACTTGTGGCAGTAGTTGGAACAAGTAGGCTCCTACATCTAGGAAAATTTTTTTCCCTTTTGGTAACCCCCAAACCTACATAACTACTGGACAAAAGCCAGATGCATAGAATTTTTTGCTATTTTTGCATGTGAAGTCATCCCAGAGGGGGTTGTAGGCGCAATGAAATTCACGGGGAGAGAGGGGGGTGGTGGAATCGGGGTGGGGGGGGAGTACGGGGGGGGGTTGTTAATAACTCTCTCGCTCTCTCCCCTTTTCCCTTTTTACTCTCCCCCCCTCTCCTTCACCTTTCCCCCTCTCTCTTTTCCCCCTCTCTCTCTCTTTTTCCCCCCGTTTCCCTTTCACCTCCCCCTCTCTCCCTTTTACCTTTCCTTTTTCACTTTCCCCCTCTCTCCTTGTACCCTTTTCCCTTTCTTTTTTTCTCTCTTTCCTCATCTTTCCTCTTTCAAAAAAAAAAAAAAAGGGGGAAAAAAGGGGGAAAAAAAGGAAAAAAAAGAAAAAAAAAAAAAAATGGGGGGTAGTGGAAGGAAGCAGGGATCAGATGAGAATGGTTTGGTAGGGGGAGGGAGGAGGAGCTAAAATGGACAAATGGGGAGAAAATTTTGGGGAGCTTTTGAAAAAATGGAAAAAAGAGCTTTCGTAAAAATTGAAAAGAGGTTGAGAAGGGGAAGAAAAATTGGGGGAGGCACAAGTCGAAATGCGTAGCCGGAAAGGGTCCCAGAAGATGAGGTAAACAGGGTGAGGCAGGTTACAGGGGGCCCGCAAAGAAAGACACGCATAAGAAGCTGAAAGGCGAACAGAAGGAAAGGGGATACGAATTGCTAAGGCTATCAGCCTGCCAAGAAAGGGCCAAAGGAGTGAAGGGGGGAGCAGCTGGGTCAGATGGGGAGGGTGATAGGGCAAATGCAGAGGCACAAAACCCTGCTATCAAGAGCCAATGGGAAAAAACAAGGGAGAAAAGACCATGTACAGACAGGGAAACCAGAGTCACAGAGGGAGAGCAATGGAGAAGGAAAGGGCAAAATCAGTGTTTATCCGGGGTTCGGAGAGAGAGGAAAGGACACACACTGAAAGACGGCAGGAGAAAAAAGGAGATTGAGAAAAAACATCACGGAAATAGGTGAAGAAGACATGGATGAGATTGTAAATTTTAGAGAAAGGGAGGTCTTTAAGGGAAAAAAGACCAATCAAGCTGATTTCAGGAAGAAACAGTGGAACAGGATTTTCCAAAAGAAACCACGTTTTAAATACCGAAAAGTAAAGAGGGGTTCCTAGACAGAGAAGAAACAAAAGAATGACAGCAGGGAGAGGACAAAAAAGCGAAAGGGCTAGGAAAGGGAAAAAAGGATGGACCGCAAGGGTCAAACAGAGCAGGACAGAGCAGCAAGGGCAGCACACCAAACATCCTCAGAAAACCCCACAACAAACAACCATCCCAACACAAACTACAAACCTACTCCAGCTTTCCCCCAAAAACCCCTTAAGGTTCCCAAAACCCCACAGCCCCCAAACCACAGTGTTTGGGAAAAGGAAAATGGAGGTATGGTACACAAAACCTGTGGAATAACGAGTGGAGGAAATGGCACAAAAAAGTTAAAGAGGCATCACCCACTCATAGCTCTCACAAAACCAAAACTTCAGGTTGATAAAGATCCATCTTTCCAATGGGATACCAGATCTTTGGGGAAACAAGGGAACGGGGGGGGGAATGGCACTGCGATCAAAAACCGATTGGGAATTTTGATGATGGAGAGAGAGACAGCGGAGAAGCGGGGACTACATAATGGGAACGCTTCACTTTGGAGCCCCCGGGGTAATTGCAGTGTGATAAACCCCCCACAGAACAGGGAGGCCAAGGCAAGAAAATGACGAAGGCAAAGGGCGATGGTTACACACTGGGGCAGTGGCCAGAAAAGCTCATGCATGCAGGGGAAAGCCCTGCATGAGTGATTTAACCCCAAGGAGATCGTTGGGAGAACTTGAAACCACATGGGGGCCCAAAATAATGGAGGGCTAAAGATGATGGAGGTGGTACGGGAAAACTTAAACCAACATGTAAGGGACACTACAAGAGAGAGAGGAGAGGATGAACCAGCAAGACTGGACCACATTCACCTTGGGGTAGTGCAGTATTGGGACATCCCAAAGAAAGACCCCTTGGGCCACACTTTTAAAGCTTCCCAATACCATAACTTCTAGAGGAAACAGGAAACCCGGCGGACCGAAAGGGGCCAAAGGGTGGGGAATTTTCCCCAAAGGGTTTTATTACAGGAACGCGGGAACCTTTAAGGGATGGAATGAGAACTGAAGGGGTAGGGGACCCCGGGAAAGGGGAATAAGGGAAAAAGCCATTTTGAGCCCATGGTTCACCCAAAGGTGCAGGGAGGCAAAAACCAAGTGTGCTAGGGAATGGAAGAAATATAGAAGGCAAGGACCAGGAGAATAGCAGCAAAAGCCAAATCTGACCCGAAGCTGTTATATAGCCACATCAGGAGGAAAACAACAGTCAAGGACCAGGTAATCAGGCTAAGGAAGGAAGGGGGGAGAGACAAAAAGAAATGACCGTGAAGTATGTGAGGAACTCAAGAGATTCAAAGAAGTGTTCAAAAAGGGAAGACAGAAGGGGCTCCAGAAAGACGGAGAGGTGGGGCACACCACTAAGTACTGGCCCACAGTACACACAACTGAGGAAGAAGTGAAGAGGCTTCTGAGGGGGGCTAGATACCTCAAAGGCAATGGGGCTGGATAACATCTCTCCATGGGCCCTGAGAGAGGGAGCAGAGGTGCTATGTGAAACCCTAACAACCAGTATTCAATACATCTATCAAAACAGGGAGATTGCCTGAGGCATGGAAGACAGAAAATGTAGTCCCAATCTTTAAAAAAGGAGACAGACATGAAGCACAAAAACTACAGACCAGTGTCACTGACATGTATAGTATGCAAAGTCGTGGAGAAGATTATCAGGAGAAGAGTGGTAGAACACCTAAAAAGGGAAATGATCTCATCAACAGCACCCAAACATGGTTTCAGGGATGGGAAATCCTGTGTCAAAAACCCTACGGGAGTTCTATGACATGGTGACAGCAGTAAGACAAGAGAGAGAGAGGGGTGGGTTGATTGCTTTTTCTTGGACTGCAAGAAGGCGTTTGACAAAGTTCCACACAAGGATTAGTGCAAAAACTGGAGGACCAATCAGGGTAACAGGGAAGGCACTACAATGGACCCGGGGAATACTTGTCAGGAAGACAGCAGCAAGTTATGGTACATGCAAGGGTGTCAGAGTGGGCACCTGTGACCAGCGGGTCCCACGGGGGTCAATCCTAGGACCAGTGCTCTTTCTGGTATTTGTGAACAACATGAGGAAGGAATAGACTCCTAAGTGTCCCTGTTTGCAGATGACGTGAAGTTGATGAGAAGAATTCATTCGATTGAAAACCAAAGGGAGAACTACAAAGGGATCTGGGCAGGCTGCAGACCTGGTCCAGCAATTGGATCCTGGAGTTCAACCCCACCAAGTGCAAAATCATGGAGATTGGGAAGGCAAAGAAGACTGCAGACAGAGTACAGTCTAGGGGGCCAGAGCTACAAACCTCACTCAAGGAAAAAGATCTTGGGGTGAGTATAAAAACCAGGCACATCTCCTGAAGTGCACATCATCCAAATAACTGCTGCAGCATATGGGCGCCTAGCAAAACCCCAGAACAGCATTCCAACATCTTAATAAGGAATCATTCAGGACCCTGTACACCGTGTATGTTTGGCCCATATTGGAGTATGCGGGACCATTTGGAACCCACACCTAGCCAAGCACATAAAGAAACTAGAGAAAGTGCAAAAGGGTTTTCACAAGACTAGTCCCAGAACTAAGAGGTATGTCCTACGAGGAGAGGTTAAGGGAAATCAACCTGATGACACTGGGGGGACAGGAGAGATAGGGGGGGGGGACATGATAATACATACAAAATACTAAGAGGAATTGACAAGGTGGACAAAGACAGGATGTTCCAGAGATGAGACACAGTTGGAAGTTGAAGACACAGATGAATCACAGGGATGTTAGGAAGTATTTCTTCAGCCACAGAGTAGTCAGAAAGTGAAATAGTTTGGGATGTGAGTAGTGGAGGCAGGATCCATACATAGCTTTAAGAAAGAGGTACGATAAAGCTCATGGTTCAGGGAGAGTGTCCTAGTGGCGACCAGTGAAGAGGCGGGGCCAGATCTTGGACTCGACCCCTGAAACCCTCAACTAGGGGGGTTTACACACACATACACACACACACACAGGTTCAGTTTCATATAAATGATCTAAAAAGTCTTTGTTGACATTTTGAGTCCTGTTGTTGGAAAAATTTCTAACTTTATATATTAAAAACAAATAGATTTATTTCATAAATTAAGCTCCTTGACTGACTTAAATGATTTTTAAACATGGTTAGCTCTGATGTTACTTGTTTTACAAAAGTTCCAGTTTATGATTTATTAAGTTTCTTATCTGAAGAACTTGTTAATTTACGATTTACCGTTGCCAGATCCTACTATCATTAAACTTATTAACCCTTTCAGGGTCCCAAGGCCAAAATCTGAAGTCACGCACCAGTGTCCAAGAAATTTTGAAAAAAAAAAAAATTATTTTTTCTTACAGAATTAAAGAGCATAATTTTGTGAAGGTAATAAAACAAAAAAAATTAGAATCTGAATCAGTACTTACCGAGATACAGTGCCAAGAAGTTTGTAAAAATGATGTGTGGCGGCAACATCGACGAATTCCACATACGCGTATTTATTTTTTTGTTTTTTAGTTGTTTTTTCTTTTTTTTTCCAATTTTTTTCTATTCCTCTAACATTTGGGGCCTGAGAGACCAATACTGTATATAATTGATATATATATACTCACTGTATTGAACACAATAACCGCACTAAAGTTATTATCATATTATTGTTTACCACTGTTGTTTATTCAATAAACATGCACAAATATTGTATAATACTAATGTTCTATCATATATTTACATATTTACAATCACTGGACATGGTTTTAGAACTGCTGGAGCTTGTGGAACTCCTTGAAACAAGGCACCATGCACAGAGGCACCTTACATTCCTCACAACATAAACCGAGTGTCTTTGCGTCTTTGTTGCCGTTGTTTGTTTGTGCACAGACAATGCATCTCTTCTGAGCAAATTTCTTTTGAGTTGAAGGAAGCTGTATTATGAAATGATCACCTTCTCTTCTCAAACGCTTGGGTATATTGTGATGAATTTGAGGACCATGTTGTATTGCAGGTGTTGTTACCTGGTACTTCATTATGAGTTGTCTGACAACAGACAAACAAAATTCACCATACGGTGGTCTGTTACCAGTCTTTATTTGGTACATATTATATGCATTCAGCATTGAAATGTCCATGAGATGGAAGAAAAGTTTCATGTACCACTTGTAACTCTTACGAACACAGTCAACAAAACCAATCTGCATGTCACACTTGTCAACCAAGCGCATGTTTTGTGTATAATCAATCACTGTCACTGGTTTTCGAATACGTTCATTAGTCACTCGATCAACTTTGCCACTGTCTTGCATTTCATTACGGTGAATGGTTGTCAACAATGTGACATCTCGTTTGTCATGTCACCGTAATGCCATGATGTCATTGGCAGTAAACACCTGCATGTCATCACCACGAACACCTGCGTTGAGCCTGGGCATATGTTTACGATTAGAACGCACTGTGCCACACACATCTGTCTTGTTCACTCGCATGAAATCACTGAGTAATGGGCTTGTGTACCAGTTATCGGTATATAATGTATGGCCCTTACCAAGATAAGGTGCCATCATGTTTCTCACTACGTCACCTGATATACCCAATAACATCTTGTAATCTTTCATGTTTTACTACCCATGTATACAACAATATCCAACACCAGGCCACTGTCACAATCACAGAGTACAAACAATTTATACCAAAGCGGTTCCTCTTGCTCGGTATATACTGCTTGAATGACAGTCTACCTTTGAACAAAATCAAAGACTCGTCAGTTACAAGATTCTTGAATGGATAAAAGTATATCCTGAACTTTTGTTTGAGATACATGAAAACATTTCTAATCTTGTATAACTGTCACTTCTGTCAGGCCTGGTTTTGTCAGAGAAGTGCAACATACGTAACAGTAAGATAAACCTGTTCACTGGTATTATTTCACTGAAGGATGGGGTAGAAATTAGCCGATCTGTGGACCAGTATGCTTTTATATTATGCTTATAGACGTGAGGCATAAGCATTATTGTTGCAAAAAGCAAATACATTTCTGCAACAGTCGTCTCTTTCCACCTGTGTAGTCTTGACTGTGGTGATAAGATCGTATTTGCCATGGTGTACTGAAAATACTTATTACTTTCCCTGACAATAATTTCCATCAATGGCTGGTCAAAGAATAATTCAAAGAATTCCAGTTCATTGCCGTGGTTCCAAGGGACAGGTAGGTAGAATTCCACTTTGCGAGTCATCAAAGTGGTGAGGGCTGGGAACAAAATTGGGATTTTGCTGCCAATCCCAGATACGGTTTGCTGGTGGATACTGGACATCATAGGCTGGTTGTACGGGTGGTTGTGGTGGGCTGGTGGGTGACGCTCCGCTTTGTCCTTGAACTGACGAGTCAGCAGCGTGGGTTCCCGCGTGGCACAGCGAGTCACGCATGGCGGTGCCGCTACCACCACCAGCCCCACTAACACCATCCACTGATGTCTGTGGCCCATCCATGCCAAGTGTAGCCACATCATCCTCACTATCACTACCTAAAATGGGTGTAGGGCCACGGGATGTACTCCGGGATGTACTCCGGGATGTACTCCGTCCCCTGGGCACAGCATAGTGTACACTACCCGAGCGCATGCGGCGGTGAACATACCGACGCTTCACTGGTGAATATGTTTCCTCACTATCACTACTCGAATGATCGTCGAGCTCAATAAAATCACAATCCACGTCAGAATCATCGTCATTACTGAAGTCAGAGGCCAGGCCATGGGAAAATATTAGTTTTCTCTTACGTTTAGGAACACCCGACGGTGAGTCACGAGTGCCCACACCAGAGGTAGAAGGTCGAGGATCGTCGGGGTTTTCTGCACTATTATCGATATCCTGGTCATTATTTTCGGTCACTAACTTATCAAAGCCGTAGAATTCGTCTTCATTTCCACTTCCATCAGTGTCAGAACTATCAGACAGGAAGAGGAGAGTCCCAATTTTCCGGGGAGTGAGAGCTGACTTGCGACGAGGCATGGTGAACAAGGGTGACTGAGCCGGCGTTCCCACAATGCTATGCAGGCGCCTAGATTTTTTGTTTATGGCGCACACCCACGGCGCAGACCCATTCTCTCATATGTAGGCCTATGAGCGCTTTCGCGCTAAATTTGACGGCGCTAGAATTTTGGCGTAGATCTACGGTTTGGACACTCACCCACCAGCCGTAGATCTACAGGACGGACCCTGAAAGGGTTAAACGGCATTGTTGATGCAAAATTGTATTTAATGATAAATTTATACTCATTAGTTTGGTATGGCTATGGGAAATCCTCTTTCACCTGTTCTTTGTAACCTATACAACCTCCCTAATAGAGCTAAAATGGTTCAGATATGTTAAGATAAGATAAGATAGATTTCGTTCGGATTTTTTAACCCCGAGGGTTAGCCACCCAGGATAACCCAAGAAAGTCAGTCGTCATCGAGGACTGTCTAACTTATTTCCATTGGGTCCTTAATCTTGTCCCCAGGATGCGACCCACACCAGTCGACTAACACCCAGGTACCTATTTGCTGCTAGTGAACAGGACATAGGTGTAAGGAAAACGTGTCCGGAATTTCCACCCGCCGGGAATCGAACCCGGGCCCTCCGTGTGTGAAGCGGGAGCTTAGCCACCAGACCACCGGGCCAAGAATGTGCCAAGAATGTGCCAAGAATGTAGATATACACCATTTCCTTGTTAAATTAAATAGCTTAGCCCATTTTATAAACTTTACTGTTGAGTTTGAGGAAAATAACTCATTGCCTTTTCTAGATGTTTTAATATTAAGGGTAATAATGAATTCAAATTTAAAATTTACATAAAACCTACAAATAACTGTTTCCTATATACACTTTTATTCTTCACATCAAGATAGAGTTAAAACTGTCTGTTTTCTCATCAATGTTTTTGAGAGCTTTGCTATTTTGCAGTCCAGAGTTCATAGATGAAGAATATCCAAATTTATGAAATAGCTAAGGGATCTGAAATACCCAAGAAACGTAATTGATAAATCTTTTAAAATTGCTAGAAATACTTTTTACAATCCTAAAAAGGAAAACCACCATATTCAACTAAAAATATGTTGGGTTCTCCCTTACCATGAAAGTTTGGTTTATATGCCTTCTTCTTAAGACTTCTAATAATTTTAAAGTGTATTTAAAAATCTTGATACAGTAAAAAAAACCTTTGAGAAAGAATTCCCCCCAAAAAGCTGAAGGATGCATCTTAAGATTCCTTGTAAAATTACGATGAAGTTTATTACGGTGAAAAATGGTAAAAGTCTCGAACTAGATTAAAACAACATAAATATAGAATTAGAACTGGACAAGATTCTAAATTTTGAATTTTTTCATATGAGAGATTTTAACCATCCAATTGATTTTCAAAAAGTTGAGAAAGTTTGTACAAACAAGTCCATGGTCGACAGGAATATAAATTGAATCATTTTTCATAAAAACCCTTTTGAAAATAATATGAATATTTCCTTTGGTTAAAAAATTAGATTCATTTATAACTAAAAAATTTTGGGAAGAATTTTAAAAAATAATTGGAAAAATAATAAATCTAAATTTTTGGGTAGAGTACCGGGTTGGGCAAATATTTTTTAGGGGGGGATGCGTAAAGGACCGTCTAGTTGGGCCAGTGGGCTTGCTGCAGTGTTTCCTTTCTTATATTGGGTGTCGTTGTCGTCGGTGTTGTTTGTTGGGGGATAGATGGGAGGTGTGGTCTGACCTTTTATGTGCCTTTCTTTGAGTAATCTTTTATGGTCCTGATAATGGGGAAAGTCACAGAAGTGCTTGGGATTTTACTTTTTTTTCATGGGTTTGGGTTTTGCTATTTGAACCCCCTGTTAATGGACAATTGCATATACAGTGGACCCCGGTTCACGTTTTAATCCTTCCTGGAGCTCTCGTTTAAAGCAAAATTAAGGAAACGAATAAATTTTTCCCCATAAGAAATAATAAAAATAAAATAATCCGTGCAAGACACCCAAAAGTTAAAAAAAAAAACTTTTACCACAGAAATATTAATTGAATGCAAAAGAAAAAATTACAATAACAAAAATAACAAAGAATAATCACAATAGAATAATTGCACTTTTTTTTTTTGAAGATTGGTGATGATTGATGGGGTGGGAGGAGGGCTCCCAGAGTGTTGAAGTTTTTAATGTTTAAAAAAGGGGTTTCCCCCCCATTGGGCTTGAGGGGGAATCCTTTTTGGGGGGGTTTTTTTTTCTTTAATGCCACTCCGTTTGGTCCTACTTCTTCCAACATTTTCAACCCCTTTGCATCACGTTTTTTTCACTTTTTTTGGCAACTCAGAAAAATTCCTTTTACCTTTTCCCTCATTTTAAATTTTTAAAAATTTGTGGAAAATTTACATCCCCACTTTTGGCCCCCAAAAAATTTTCACAAAACGTCCCTTTTAAAAATACCTTTGAAATTATCCCCTTTTTCTTTTCATTTAGCCCCCCAATAACCCTAAACTTTTCTCCTTGGTACTTTTTTGAACCAAGGCCCAAAAACATTTTTGAATTTTTGATAAAAAAATTTTTAGGGTTTTAAATCCTTGGGGCCGCACACGCCTCCATTTTCAAACGGGAAAATTTTCCCCTTTTTTCTGAAACAGGTCCGTAGGAAAACTTTTCGGGCCCGGTTTTTTTCGAAACAAGAAAAAAATTTTGTAATTTTGAAAAAAGGAATGTACCAAATGATTTTGAGGGCCACATGGGGGTTTGTAAAATAAAATTAAATTAATTTAAATTTTTAAAAATTTTTAAAAAAAATTTTTTTATATCTTTATAATTTAATTTAATGATTTAAAATTAATTTTTTTTATATATATATATTTATATTTTATTATATATAAAAACGATATTTTTCATTCCAGAAGTATGTTCGGGTGCCAGTACTACCGAATTTGTTCCCATAGGGAAATATTGTGAAGTGTTGTCCATTTCGCCCCCAAATAAGTTAAAGCACTTACATAAATACCTTACATAATTTGGTGCTTTGGGGAGGTGATCGTTAAGGGGGGGCCCACTTTTTATATATATACAGGGGACCCCCGGTTAACGATTTTAACCGTGCAAGGGGGGTAATTGTTAGCAAAAATCTTTATGTAAATGAATTTTCCCCAAAAAAAATAAGGGAAATAAAATTTTCCGTCAAGACACCCAAAAGTATAAAAAAAAAAATTTTTTTTTCCCACATAAAATAAAATTTTTTAATACACACAAACTGAAAAACATGCACTTACATGACATTCTTTTATTGAAGATCTGTGATGATTGATGGGTTGGGGGGAGGGGAGGATTATCTTCTTACTTTTTAGAAGGGGAATCCCCTTCCATTGGGAATTGAGGTGTAAGCCCTTTTTCGGGGGTTATTTCCCCTTTTTTTTTTAAATCCCCTAGGGCCAGCTTCAGAGTCCTGGACTTCTTTCGCACAAGTTCTGCCCATAGGGGGCCTGTCCTCCGCCCCTTTATCACTTCCCAAAAGTGTTTAAAACATTGTCATGTACGGTTTGCCAACACGGCTTGCAATAGCTGTGTGAGGGTTTTTCATCATGAAGGTTTGCACTTCAAGCCACTTTGACGGGTTTCCTTTATCTTTGTAGTAGGGAATTCTTCAATTTTTTCTCTCCCCTCCTCTGAACCATTTCCCCAGGTCTGGCCTCTTTTCTCTTTAAATTTATCTATAGCTCATCAGTGGTTTGTTCTTCATTGTCCTCCTCCACCAACTCTTCCACTCCCCCCCTAACCTCCAACCCCAAAGGCTTTCCCCCAAAGCACAATGGTTCCCAACTGGCACAGGTTTTTCAGGGTTTGCCCCAAACCCCCAAAAACCCTTTTGTCTACACATTCTGGCCACAGTTTCTTCCAAGCGAGTTCAAGGTCCTCTTAGTCACTTTCCCCCCAAGCCTTACCTATAAGGTTTTCACAATTTGGGGTATTTTAAAATGATCTTCCAAAAATCTCTTAGAGTCAGTTGAGTTTTTGAGGTCATTACAAAGCACCTTTTAAAAAGAGCTTTTGTGTACGTTTCTTGAAGTTGGAAATAACTGCTGGTCCATGGGTGCGGGAGGAGTGGTATTGGAGGAAAAACTTCACCCTTTAAAGAAGCTCTGTCCCCCTAAAGTCGCTCTGCCCACGTCTGTAGATGACCAGGGGGATTTTTTAACACCGGAGGCACTTAAGTTCTAATTTTTTTTCAGTTAGGTAAAACTTTCACATTGGGGGGAAAGCATGGTGTAACCGTTAAGAAAAATTCCCTAGTGACCCATGCCTTCTGTTTGCCCTCCACAGCACACACAAATTTCCTTAAACATTCTTTTGCCTGAATGCTCTGGGGGTTTCAGAGTGATCACTAATAAAAGGTTACTTTGCAATCAAAACCCGTAGCATTGGCACACATGAGAAGAGAAGCCGTCTTTTATAGGGTTTTTGTCCTGGGGAGTGCCCTTTTCTCCTGAGTAATGTAGGTCCCGCTTGGCTTTTCTTCCCGACAGGCCTGTTTCATCACAATTAAACACTTGTTCAGGTTTCAGTCCCTTTAGTTTCATATATCCCTTGAATTCCGAACATATTTTTCAGGTTTGTGGTCCGAACTGGAGCCTCACCATGCCTTTCACAAATGGGTGCCCTCGCTTCTTAAATCTCTCAAACCAACCTTTTCTGGCCTTAAATTTACTCCATCACACTAGTTTTGGGGATTTTTTTTATTTTAAAACCCCATGCAACTTCCAGCCTTTTTACATTGATCCTTGGGACGCTATCCCTGCTAGCTGTTTTTCTTTTTCCAACCCAAAAAAGTCTCTCAAATCTCCATCACTTTGGGTCTTTGTTTCGAAAACCCCAGTTTTTAACCTTTGGCAAGAAAAAAGCTTCCTTGATTGTTTTTTTGGGGCCCACAATATAGCGATGGTATTGGGGTTTCTTTACAATTGGGTAGGGCGGCAATAGCATCCACTTTATATTATCAAAGATCTTTTTTCATTTCAATGGGTATTTTTACCCCTTTTTGGTTAGGTTGGCACTAGAAACTTTTTTGGGGCCCAGGTCACTTATTTTCCAGAAACACCACCCGAAAAAAGTATAAACGAAAAATTCCGAGTGTATTTTTGGAGTTACGGAGGCGGTGGTAAACATGGCAGGGGGGGCACATGTAGGCTGGGTGAGGGCGCACATTGGGCGCTCGGAAAAAATCGGGTGAGGGGGGTTTTTAATCGGTTTTTTCCCCGGCAAAAATTTTGCGAAAAGAAAAGCGGTATGGAAATAATCGAATGTGAGGGCCATCGTTTTTGCGGGGGCCACTGTATATATATTTTTTTTTAAAATTTATATATATTTATATATATATATTTTATATATTTTATATATTATTTTTTTATATTATTTTACAGGGGAAACCCTCGACATTCATAAATCCGTTCCTGAGAGTAAGGAAAAAAGGTTCGAATTAATTTTCCCATAAAAAATAATGGAAATCAAAAAAATCCGGGAAGGGACACCCCAAAAGTAAAAAAAAAAAATTTTTTACCCCATAAAATAAAAGTTTAATGCAATAGAAAAATTTTTAATAAAATAGATTAATAACAAAAGGGAAAAATTGAACTTACCTTTAATAAAGATCTGGTGAAAGATTGATGGGATGGGGGGGAGGGGAGGAGTGTGGATTTTTGTAAGGGTTTAGAAGGGGAATCCCCCTCCCTTAGGACTTGAACTGGAGCCTCACCATGCCCTTTCCACCTGTGTTTTGCCCCTTTGAAATTTTTAAAAACTTTCCAAAACCCAAACCCTTTTTGGCCTTAAAAATTTACTCACATCACCATTAGTTGAAAGGGAATTTCTTTACCAAATCATCATGGGACTCCCACACAGTTTTCCATTTATACTTTGCAATTATCTCTTTCTTCATTTCAATGTCATTAGCACCTTTTTTTTTTGAAGGGTTGGCCATGAAAACTTTTTTTGGGGCCCAAAGGTTACCTATTTTGAAAAAACAAGACCAAAAAAAATGAAAAATATGGATAAAAATGGAAAAGTACCGAATGTATCCTTAGATGGGGCAAACGGGGTGGCTTTGTAAAAAACTGGCACACACGGTGCGTTCAGGGCCCCCACGTGGGCACGGGCTCGTACGAATGTATCAAAAGTCGGGTTTTCCCCAAATGTTGAGGCAAAATTTTTGCTTTAAAAATGCAGAAGCGGAATGAATGTCCTGCCATCAATGTGGGGGTCCACTGTGTATTATATATATATATATATATTAAATTTTATTATTATAATATAAAATTAATTAATTTTATATATATATAATATATTTAAATTATATTTTAAAATTTATATAAAATAATATATAATTACCACTATAAAATTTTACGGGGAACCTCTCCCAGAGAAGATAATAAAAATTCCCTCAGGGAAAAACAAGATTTTAGTTGTTGTTAACCCCTTTGGGGTCACAGCCCTCTCCAAAACTCGTTCTCAGGGTCACCCAAAATTAAAAAAAAAAAAAAAATTCTCTTTGAAAAAAAGAAATTTTTCCTGATCAAAGGGAAAAAAAATTTTAAATTTGAGGGAAAACTTAGGGAATTATGCACTGGGAAATTTTAGGGGGTCTGGGCATGTTTACGCACGGCGATTTTGCCCACTTGGGCCCCATTTTTCGGAAAATTCCATGTACTATCGACAAAAAACATGAATGTTTGCTAAAACCCCATTTTTTCTATCGAAGGGGTGCAAGAAACCCCCCCTTTTATAAAATTCAAAAATACCAGTCAGTGGTCAGAAATTTAGTAATTTTGCAATTTCAAAAAAATTTTTCAAAAGATGCCAATTTCCAAATAGGGTCCAGAATAAACAAGAAAAAATTTCCGGGCACTAAAAGACTTTCTTGGTCTTTATCACGTTCAAGGCCCCTCTTATATTCTTTGCTTTCCACTTTGAATTTTTTTTTCCACAAAAAAATAGAAGATTTACTGTTATGCAGACTACTGCATTAGTGTAAAAAAGGGTTTTAAATTTATTGGCGCACTTTGAAAGAATATTAGATCACCATTTGATGTGTAGGGGATGCTTGGCATGATTTGTTTATTTTGAAATTTGTAAAAATCAAAATTTCTGCTACTTTGGCTAAATTTCAAGGTACTTTTCATTGTAAAACCAGTCAAATTTCTCAATTTCTGTAATATTCTTCCATTTTTAAAAAATGAGCCCAAAAAGAAAAGTAAAATACAAAAATAAATCATACAAAATCAGTGAAAAATTCGCTGTTTTTTTCCCAAAAAAAACGGTCAAAGTTTTTTTTCTCATTATGCCTGTGTGCTGCAGGATTTTTTTTTTAACTGTGCACATGCCCACATAGACCCATTTTTTTATAAAGGCCCTCCCCAGTTTTCTCCATAATTTGAGGCGCTAGAATTTAGGCGTATAGTACGTAAAAAAACTCTGGGTCGTAAGCCATACTAGTACGTCCAAAACCCCTAAAAGGGGGTTAAATAAGTCATATAATTTGTTACGTAGTTAACTTTGTTATGATAATTTTTTTCTCCCACTGGGGCAAGAAGTTTCCTTTTTGGGATTTGCAGAAGAGTAAGAAAATTTTATTTTCAGTAGGCACACTAACAAATCATGGATAAAATTGGGTACCAGGGTAAATATAACAAAAAATAAAAATTCAAAAAACGGGGGAAAAATTAAAAAATAAATTTAATTCAGTAGTAATAATTAACATAAATCATGATATAATTCATGTAAGGGTTAAATAAAAAAAATTTTCAGGTTAGAGTAAATAAAACCCAGTTAACAAATTTTAATTGGTTATATCAAAACTCAGAGAAATTGTTTAATATGAGAAAAGTTTGTGGGGAAGAAAAATTTTTTTGTTTTTTCGGGGAAATTCATAAGACTCAGAGTAAAATTTTTGCTGTAAAAACGCAGTCATAAAATTGTTAGTTTTTTTTCTTTAGAATAAAATTTGCTATTGTTTTTAAGGAATTTAGTAATTAAATGTACAATAAATGGTTTAAATTGAATGTCTCGCATTTTTAATGTTTATAAAAACACATTATGAAAATTTAAAAAATGTAAAAAAATTTATAATGGCATATAAACAAAATATATTTTAAAAATAGAGTGTGTATCTTATTAGGAAATTGAACAATAACAAAAAATATATAATCTGAATTTAAAAAATATCTAATGCATGATTTAACGAATTTAAATTAATATTTAGAGATGTGTCAAGGAGCTGGAACATGATAATTTTAATATTAGTGACTGCTGTTTCCTTCTATTTGATACCCTTCCGTCCAACAGTATGCCCTCATCCCCCTGTCTGCCAGGGGGAATAAAGTCCTCTGGGCAGCATTTTAGCTTAGGCCCCAAAAACCCCCCCTCCCTAGGAGGTCTTTGTGCCAAATCTGCAAGTAATGTATAGTGATTTTTGATCAAAAAAAAATAATAATAATAATAATAATGGACAATGAATCGCAGAAATATAGGAGATTAAAAAAGTGTAGTAGCAGATTCGTTATTTTTGATCTAGACATGAAAAATTTTACGTGGCCCCCGGCTTACGATTTAATTCATTTCCCGGGGGCTGTTTGGGTGCCCTTTTTCCGAAGAATTTGCTCCCCTAAGGAATATTTTAAATTAGATTAGCTCTTTAAACCCCCCAAAAATACACTTACAAAAAACACTTGCAAAAAAAACACTTACTAAGTTCGAGTTTGGGGGTGACAAAGTGGGGGTCCACTGTATTAACAATATGGTACTTCTGAGTGTTTAGTATCGAACAAAAATTTAAAGCAACTTGGGATTTCCTTGAATGGTAAAATTTAAAATGGTAAACTTTTTTAAAAATTTTATTATTTAATCAAGGGGGGAAAGGGTAAACCCCGGGTTTAACCCCCGGGGGGGGGTTCTTTAATTTCCTGGAAAATCCAAATTTTGGGCCCCCCACCCATAAGGAACCCCAGGGGGAAATTTTTAAAACATTTAAAATTAAACATTTACATCTGTGGGGCCTGTTTTTGTATTTTTTGATTTAAATTTCAAAAGGTTTTTGGAATTAATTTAGGGGCCAAAAGGAAACTGGGTTTTACGCACCGTGTCCAGAAATTTAAAAAAAAAAGACTTAAAATGGGGAGACTTTTTTTGGGGTAATTTTAAAAAAAAAAATACGAAATTTTTAAAATCAAAATTTTCTGGAATTTTTTTCCAATTTTCAACCCGATTTTGGTTTGATCATTTTCCTTTTAAATTTTCCAATCAAAAAATTTATAATTATTTTCTTTACGAAGAAATAATAACCTGTTTAAACTACAAAAAAAATTGGAAAAATTTTAATTTGCCCTTTCCCAAATTCAAAATTCCCCAAATTTTTTAAAAAAAAAAAAAATTAATTTTTTTTATAAAAAAATTTTTTTTTGGTATTTTTTTAGGTTTACAAAAAAAAATTTTTATTCACAAAGAATTTTTTTTAACCCAAAAAATTTAGAAAAAACGTTTTTACGGCAACAAAGGGAATTGCCCCCCGGTGTATTCTTTTTTTTTTACTCTTAAATCCAAAAATTTCTTTGCATTTTTCATTTCCCTTTTTCCCGGTAAAAAAATGTCCTTACTGTAAGTTTCCCTTTATCAAATAAAAAACCCAAAAAAATTAAAAAACAATAAAAAAACCCAAACTTTTAACAAAAATTGTTTCATTTTTTTTCAAAAACAAACAATCAACTGTTTATTGGTGTCCCATGATTATTTTATTTAAACCCTTTAAACCCCGTTTTAGAACTGGGTCAGGGGGTGATTCTTTTTAAAACCAAAAGGTAATTAGGGGGACTAAATTAAACCCCAAAAAAACAGTTCTTCCCCCTTTTTTGGGGTTTTTTTTAAAAAAAAATTTCTAAAACTTTTGAGAATTTTCCAAAATCTGGAAAAGGAGGTTGTGGGTTTTTTGTTTTACCAGGCTCAAAATGATTGGGGGGGGGGCGCTTTGGGGGTTTGTCCGAAATTTTCAATTATTTTTTCTGGGGTTTTTTCCAAAATTCACCCCTAAATTTTGTGTTTTTTTCTTTTCCTGTATAATTTTTATAACAAAAAAAAATAAATTTTTCAACGAAGGAAAATTTTTTTATTAT
>NW_026468149.1:7500-13422 GCF_026875155.1 Cherax quadricarinatus | reverse complement strand
TGGAGGAAGCCCCCAGAGTGCGTGCCTCACAGCTGGAACGGGCAAATTCCCTATCTGATGTTACACCCCTGAGCTGTTGGAAAGACCTTTTCAGAAATTGGCTCCAGCTTGACTGTTTGTGAGCCAGTGCTACACTAGGGTTTGGTGCTGGAGCAGCAAGAGTTTCCCATTCAGTGATGGCACTGGCATAGCTAGGGTCTTCTATTCCTGCTAAGGCACTGAGGTTATCAGGAAGAATTTGTCTTATCAACTCGTTTGATGGTATGGAAGAGGACAGGAAAGCTGGTAGAGCAATCTGGGAGAATCTGCGTACTCCTAGCCCTCCAAGCCTGACTGGAAGTGAGGCTTGCAACCACTGTCCATCTTCAAGGGAAAGATTCAATACACTCTCTAGCATGGTCTTAAGGAGAGAGTCATATTCCTTGAGTTTTGGAATGCTGAAGGCTGGGAAGCATCTCAGGAAGTAGGTAAGTTTTGGGATTGACAGGCACCTGGTGAGTAGGGAGAAGGCATCATGTGTGTCAATGTCTTTCATCCTGCTTTCCATCGCCGGAGGTCTGAGACTCTTTTTTCTAGGATCAGATCGATGGCACTGGACCCAAGAGGAGCACCAAGGAGAGTGCTATTGGCTGGATCAATGGCTGGTGCTCCTGGTAAACGGCGCTAATATTCTGGATCATCTGTTGATTGGTAGAAACTATTTCACATTTGGCGAGGTTTAAAGATAGGCCCAGGCTTTCTCCCATGTCTTTAATTTTACTGATGTCCTCTAGGAGAGATTCTGTTGTGCCATCTAGGGTACCATCGTCCAGGAACCAGATATTGAGCTCGCTGGAGAGTGCTTCTGTGACTTCCTTGATGAACAAGCAGAATAGAAAGGGGCGAGTGGGTCCCCCTGTTGCACGCCCTCACTTGAGTCAATTTCATGGTCCCAAAACAATAGTTTGGAAGTCACACTATAACACGATTCTATGAAGGGATAAAGTGAAGGGAAGTTTCTATAAACTGATTAGAGAGCAGCATCCCTTCTGACTGAGTTGAAAGCGTTGGCAAAGTCCAATTTGACCAAGGCTTTATCATCGGATATGTTTTTGATTTATTCTCGTGCTGCATGGGCAGCTGCTTCACAGCCCTGTTGAACGCCGAAACCGAGTTGAGTTGGTTTCAGCATTCCAGCAGCCTCTTGACTCACCCTTCTTACTGCAGCCTTGGCGACTAGGCGCCGAAGGGTGTTGCCCACTGCAATGGGCCTGATTCCACCATCCTTTTTCCAGAGGGCACACAATGAGGCACCAAAGAAAAGGGGTCAGAGGGCCTCTGGGACACTGCCAGCCAGGCACAGGTTGGAAAATTTGGTGAGTTCAGACAGCAGCCTCTCTGAAACATCACCAAGTGCTGGAGTTAGTATTTGTTTTAAGTGTTGAGGCCTTAAACCGGTGAAACCTCCTGCTCAGCCCTGTGGAAATGACATAGCAGCTTTGTACACATCAGCATCCTGTAAGGTTAGATGTTCTTCGTCTGCTGCAATGTCAGGGAGGTCAATGTTGATACTGGGAGCCCTGGGTGGATGTTTGTCCTTCAGAGCTTGCGCCGTGCTGACGTCCTTGGGAGCGATGGTATCCTCACTGGTTATAAGCCTCAGAGCTCCAATAGTGATACCCTATTCTATTTTTTTTTTTTTTTTTGCTAATTTGGGCTCGATTTTTTGAGGCATGGGGTTGCCCCTGTTTTTTTCCCTTTGCCCGGCAGGTGTTTGTCCCCTAAGGGGGAGAGGGGAGAGGTTTTTCCTCCCTTGGAATGCATTATTTCCCTAATAACATTTTTGTACAAGTGACTTGTCCCCCCCTTGGGTTTGGGAACCCCAAAACGGGGAAATTCCCAAAAAAATACCCAATTTTGTGCCAGGATCGTTGTTTGAAGGAGAAAAATTCTTTGGGATTTCTTCAAAAGGGGGCAGTAAATTTTGCTAGCACTTGGGGGGCGAGGGTTTTGGGGATGTGGGGTTCATGAGTCCGGGTGGATTTTTTAATTTTTGATTGCAGTTTGAGGCCCTTCTGTAAAAAGGTGAAGTCCGTTAGCTGTCACCGGGTCTGCTTGGGGGGCTGTTGGTTTTCCCTCATTTGGAGCTCTCCTGGAGCCTAAAACATCCATTGTGTCACAGATGTTTTCCATTTTTGGGGGTTGAGTCACATTCCCTGTAGCACACCCGGCAGGTGCCTCGTGAACGACAGCTTTGGCTCTGTCGTGAAATTCCCGGGAACCCGCGAACCTTTTGACATTGTGATGTCGTGGGGGGGGGGAAGGGGGCCAGTGTGGCGTGACGGGTGAAGGACGCATGGAAAACATTTGGGGGTGAGGGGGGGGGGAGTACGAGCGGGGGAACTTGTAATTGGTGGGGCACAAACGGGAACACCCTTTGGGCAGGAAGTCGGGGGCCCAGGTGGGGGATGAGGGGAGGGGATCAGAATTGGGGGGGGGGGGGGGTGGCCCTGTTTTGTTCGCTCAAGAAAAAGACCAAACACTGACAAACTTTTGCTAGTTGGGTTTTACCTTTTTGTTTCCCCTTTTAGAAAAAAAAAAAATCTCCATTTGGGGGCCCCAATCACCATGCTCACACATTAACCCAAGGGGTTCTTCTGTTCACCATCCAATGACCGTTGGGCCCTGGGCGGCCACTTCCCCCCCCCAAACCCCCGACCCTGGGGCCCGGGACAGATGTAAACAAAACCTCCTCCACAAACCTTTCTCTGGCAGGATCCCCCCACCCCGCTACCTGGAGTTTTACCTGGAGAGAGTTCCGGGGGTCAACGCTCCCCGCGGCCCGGTCTGTGACCAGGCCTCCCCAAATCCCAACGTAAATATATATATATATTATATATATTATATTAGTATATATATAATATATATATTATATATATATATATATATTTTTATATATATATATGTATATATATATATATATGTTATAGTATATATGTATATATATATATGTATATATATGTATATATATATATATATGTATATGTATATATATAATAATAAAATTTTTATTTTATATTATATATATATATATATATATATTCATAAAATATATTTTATATATTTTATATATATATATAATATATATATATATATATATATATAATAATATTTATATATATATATTTTATTTATATATATATATATTTTATATAATATATATATTTATATATATTTTATTTATATATATATATATATATATTTTTAAAATATATTATATTTTTATATATTTTACACACATACTATATATATATGTTAATATATTATATATATATATATATAATATTTATATTATATATATATATATATATATATTATTTTAAGTTCATTGATTGGGACCCCTGCCTTGAACCTAATTACATCTATGGCTGACTTGTGCTTATCCAGCACTTCTTCTCTCTTGCCCTTCCCGATATCATTTCCACCAGCACTAAGACAGAAGATGGGCTTGTTCCCATTACCTGACATAATGTTATCAAACCTGTTGACTATGTCATCAACACCAGCTCCTGGGAAGCACACTCTATATCTAACTTTCCTATCTCTATTACAGAAAGCGTGGTCTATATATCTTACCTGTGAGTCACCCTTAACCAGAATGTTCTTACTTTGATTTACTGGGGAGTTAGTGATACATTTAACCTCACTAACCACTGAAATACACTCATCCTGGAGAACAGAAAATCGATTTCCTACCTTCACATCTTCTCTATTCAGCTTCCTTATCTTGATACTTCTACCTTTAGTAGAGACCGCATTCCACTTGAAGTGGTTGCCACTCTTCAACTCATTGTTGGTAACCTCCACCACACCGACTCCATTCTTCGCACATTCACTCCCAAATCCATCTTGGTGAATTTTCAGCCTCCTATTTTCCTCTTGGAGAAGTAGAACATCCTCCTTAACACTTTAATCTGAGATTCCAAAACACTACAACAAGCCATGGTGCTCTATAACGCTCTACATTAACCCCCCGGGACACCCCTAGGACATGATGACCTTTTCGGGACATATAATCAGCAGACTTTGTTCTTTCGTGCAAGAAAAAAATCGTCATGTAATGGAATAGATGAGTCATTTAAATACTACTGAAAGTATGAAAATGAATTGAAAGAAATTCACGAGAGAATTCGCAGCCAAAACCCCTTAGAGTGAAGCGGTTCCATCAAGCAGATCAAGTCTGATGAAGAAAGTTAAGAAATGTAATGGAATAGAAAAACTTGACGGATTTGTTTTTGATAAAATTTTGAAGAAATGTAATCAGCATTCCCTACAAAAAAACAAAACATGACATCATGACACGGGGCATATTTAGATTGTCCAAATCACAAAAATCTCCATAAAAAAAATAAAATCTGGTATTTTTTTACCCAAACAAAACAAAAAATAGCAAATATATGGCAACTCTCATTACCTAAACACAATAAAATCCCCCAGACTGGAGAAAAAATTTGGGTTCTTCCTCACCCAAACCCCAACCAGAACTATCTTAGTTCATCCTCTTCCCATTATAAAAGTGTAGATTGTTCATCACTGGAGGGAAAAACACCTGTTCAAAAAATTGAGAAATGTTGTCATTCCTGTTTAGTTTGTAATGTGTGTATTTTGGGTATATTTTTAAAATTTCAGGTTTTTTAATTGACATATGATTGTTTCGTGTTTTTCCACGTATTCAATTGCTTAAGTAACTTCAAGCAATATAATGAAAACGTGTTAGTTAATTTACATTAATAATGAAGAGTGGTTGATGTTGACGTTTTCAGCTACGATTTTAAATTTTCAATATCCACTTATTACAATTAAGCACGTTTATTACAGTTCTCAAAACATTTTTTTAAACTTTATATAAACAGTATCATGAAAGTATTGGTAGTTTTAGTTTCATAATTAATGTATCTAGAAAATATTCAGACCTTTATTTACGTAACTGATTTCTGATAATGTCTTCTCCGTATTACTAAATACGTAAATAGGTTCAGAAATTATATTTTGTTTCATCAGTTTTTAAGTTTCACTGGTGTGAGGGTGAGTCATAACTATCATAATTTTAAAAATGCAAAAATATTATGAAAGAATGATTAGGTATCAGTACCAAAAGTGTTACATGGTGTTAAAAACAGGGCTCTAAATGCTACAAAAAAGGGGGAATTGGTGGCTCATGCCAAAAAAATTTTTTCTCATTCTTTAAAATTTAAATTTGTTGATTCTTAAAAGTTTTGAACACCCCATTATTTAAAAACGATTTTAAACACTACAGTTTTTTAACATTAATATCGTTGCTCCATAACCCGTTCGTATGAGTAAGAAACTGTATTGTCTGCCGAAAGCCCAGGCATACATGTTGGGGTTTTTGAGCTAGTACACAAACAGAGAGTAGAATGAAATTAGCCAGAGGCGTCCACACCACCGTATGTCCTTCGATGGTGGGAAAAATCTAGCTTGGCTGAATGCACCATTGTTAAGATTGTGTGGGCAAAGGGGTTAAAGCGCCCTGCATTTTCTCTCACCATGGGGGGCCAAAAAAAGCATGGGTTCGCTCCCTTTGGGTAGTGCAATGTTGTTTTTGATCAATCCCCTTGTACCCGGGGGGTACAAATAATATATATATATATGTGGCCCATATGTAAAAAATGGTCAATTGCAAGAACTCATTTAAAAATTAAGCCTTTCTGAAATTTTTTTTATGTCCAAAGATATATTTTTTTCATTTATGTTGATGTAAAGATTCATAAATTTTTCACCAAAAAGGAAAATTTGAAAACTTACCTAACCCTTATTATAACAAGAACAATTTATTTTAGCCTAACCCAACTAAATATATTTTAGATTTGTTTACAATAATTTAATACTAAACAAACACAGTGAAACATATCTTTTTCGTTA
>NW_026468148.1:0-12577 GCF_026875155.1 Cherax quadricarinatus | reverse complement strand
GGGAGGATGAGTAAAGATTGGAACTGTATTGGCTTTACCAAGGTAGGGGGGGGCGAGAAAGTGTGGAGGGAAATGGAGAAGCGTGGCAGGGGAAGAAGGTGACAAGGTACCTGGGTGGTGGACAGAAGGGAAGAAACTTGGGAGGGAACAGGAGGAAGGTTGCATACGAGGAGGGGGTGTACCTCTGAATTGTAACTGAGCAGTGAGAGGGAAAGAACTTGGGACAGAGACAGGGAGGGTAAAATGTGGAGGTGGGAAGTGGGTAGGGAGGTGTTACCGGACCTTTTTTGAATTTTGAGAAGTAGAGGGACGATTGGGAAGAGGTGTCGTACGAGGTCTAGTCGTTACTGACGGCTTGTAAGAGAGAACTCGAAGAAAGCGAGATTAGACTGAGGCGTTGACAAAAGTAGGGACGTCTGGCGAGGGACAGCAAACGGAATTAGTGATACAGAGCTTGATTATGGGGAGAGAGGTAACCACAGAGGTGTGTGTAGAAGATGGGTACTGAAGTGGGGGGACGTTTTGAAAACGGGAATAAGAAACAGTGGGAGTCTCCTTGGAGGCGGAGATGTGAAACTGCATGGATAAACGGGAGACTTATTTCTCTTGAGGTAACGGATTTCCCGCTCGTTTAAATAGACCTGACAACGGCAGAGAGTCGAAGGGTGAGCCTCATGACAGTTAAGGCAAGTGGCTGAGATCGATTGCAAGACGTATTAGAATGGTCATCGGCACCACAGACTGGGCATTCGGCGATAGATCTGCAATGTTTCGCTGGGGAAGGCCCAAATCGCAGAAATGTCTACACAGTTGTGGTGTAGGGATCACCTTTCGAAACTTGTAACGATGTCCTGCTATATAAACGGAAAGGATGGAGTTCTCGGCTGTCAAAAGTTAAACGAGCACATTGCTTGGGTATCGTCTCCGCCCCTCGGGAGGGGAAGAAACGAAGTGTCTACCTGAGGATTGGGAGATCTTGGAGTTCAGCTGTTCTAGAATGTCGGTGCTCAATGTCTGGAAATTTTGTTGAACTATGGTATAATATAACGGGGCTGAATAACGTTTACCATTCCAAGAATTGAGGGATGATGTTTTTCATGTGTGGACAGGACAGTTCTTTCTGGAAAGACGAGAGAGCTCCCGGCCTGGGTAGATTTCATGTACGGTAAGATGCGCGTTTACCGCTTCTTAAGCAGCATGAAAAGAAATATCTTTACCAACATGGCGTAGGGTGCCATTGCCAATATATGGTCAGAAAGTTAGACAGTAGAGGAAGTTGGTCGTAAAGTGAAGAATTTAGTCCACTGTTCAGTCAGAAACTGAGCGTGAAAGGAGTGAAGGACGTGTCGATCGTTCTGAGACGAACGAGAAGGTGGAAGGTGGGAGAAAAGTATCATCAGCAGGTATTTGTCGTTGCGTTTTAGGCGTGGACCAGAGTTGGTCGCGTGGAACGGGTCGGCGATTTGAAAATTGCGACAACGTTAGGGAGAGGCCGGAAGCATAGTCAGAGGAGGCGAAGGTTCTGATAAATCGAAAGGATGTCAGTCGTGGGCTCAGTACCTGAAGCGGGTGAGGAAAACAGCACGGCAATAGGTACAGAGGCATGAGAATGTCTGACGAGTGGGTCCAAAGACGAGGCGGGGTCAGAACGGTGTGCGGTATCAAAGGGGCCCGGGATGGTACCAGGTCATGGACTAGGGGCTGCCGTGGTTAGGGTATTCTTTCTTTTTGTTTTTTAAGAAAAAAAAGAAAGAGAAAGAAATAAAATTAAACAAAAGAAAAAAAAAAAAGGGGGACCGGGGGAGGGTAGTTCCTAGGAGGAATGAAAGGGCCAGAAATCTCCCTCCGCCCCCAAGAGGACTCGACACCGCTAGTAGCGCAGAGGGCGCATGGAACCCGTCCCATACCCTACCCTTCATGCCAGTAAACCAGCAATCTGGGATAGAAAACCTCACATCTGCCGAGCTACCTCGGTGGACAAAGAGAGGGCGGCCGGATATCCGCCACAAAGCATACCTCCTTCAGCCACCACCCCCGGAATCCGAAAGGTGGCTTCCAGAGTACACCCGTCGCCCAAAAGGACACCCAAAGCTACTCCGGGATACCGGAGAGGGATCGGGACATCCCTAGGCAATCCAGATTCACGGCAAACTACGCCACCGCCAAGAAACCTCAACGGAATGGGATGGACCCTTTGTCTTTCCCCCACCTAGGAACTAGCGCCCCTGTGGGAGAAATCCCAAAGGACAAAAAAGAGGAAGGGCAAAAGGGAGGAGTGGGGAGGAGGAGGAGGAAAGGAAAAAGGGGAGGATGGGGAGGATGGGATAGGGGAGGGGAGATTGGGGGGTAATTAGGTTCGGTCTGAGGAAGAAGACCGATAGGTCTAATTCCTCAGACCAAGAGCCTCTTCACCACGCCAAGGAGCCCCCCTTGAAGAGGTTGACATTCCATAAGGAGGCACAGATGGTGGTGGTGATGGGCGTCGAATATCAAGTGTGGTAACTACCGCAACGTGGTCGCTGGTGAATGGAATTTACTTCCCAAATGGCATTGGTCAGCAAGGTTCTTGTTCCAAATGTAAGGCTCAGCCTGTTTCCAAGGATAGGAGTGGGTTCACCATTGTTAAGGAGCCAAATCTCGGATACTTCATCAAAGGCTATATTACAGTTCTTGCAGTATTCGTGTGATGGTGCGATACTGAAAACTATTCTAGTCAATAGTATTTTAACAACTGCTTTTTGCCATCTGCACCTCACTAGACCCACTAAACAACTACAGTGACACAGAGGAGAATTCAAGAATACAATTATGTTTGCAGCAACTAACACTAGCAACACACACATGACACTTACGATACATGTGTCCTTAATTTGTGGACTAAGCTAGTAATTGATAATTTATGCGTTTCTATGACTTGGTGTTATAATAGTGTTCAACTGATGTCAATCAGCGGGTATCAGCTAACTTCAGGTGGAGAAAAGCGTGCTACTCTAGAAGTGCACTAGAATAATGGGGTGAAGAGTGTAAGAAAGAGCAGCGTAGCAGAAACACACTTGATGGCAAGAGGCTGTTAGCTATCACCCTCTACTGGCCATAATGAGGAGAGAGTGGATATTATGACACGAGATAATAGCATCTTGCTTCTAAGGTGACGGAAAAATGCCTCACCAGCAGTGTGTATACAAGAAGGTAAATTTGGCAGAAATCTTTTCTGGAGTAGGGAAAGAATTTGGAATAATAAATGGCAGCCGTGAAAGGAGTGATCGCTGTAATGTAAATGACATTCCCATTAGTGTTAAATGCAAACTCTTATTATATATTGATGACAGTATTCTCCAAGTATCAGGTAAAGACCCAAAGGATATAGCTAAAATACTATCACTGGAGCTAGAGTTTTGAAGCAAATGGTTAATAGATACACTGCCGCAGATCAGAGTAAATCGATCGAAACTTATGTATATAACATTGTTAACCAGCAGAGTCCACATTATCTTTCTGCAAATATTGTGTGGGTTAGGGATCAAAGCAATAAAGGAATGGAATGACTTGCCAGAACATGTCAAGGCCATTTTTTTTTTTCTTCTTATTCGCCGGTATTCTCCCGGCCCGGGTCTTTTCCAAGTAGTGGTGACCCGGCCTTGACTCCCTATCTAAGGAGTATCCCGAGACCTAAGTCTCCCATGGGAGGAGGTACAACTACCCCCTCATCTTTGGGACCAACTGTCCCCAGGCCTAGCCACATCCCCCGCCCTCACGGGGCTCGTAGGGAGAAGCTAGGCCTCTGGTCAGCCATCTACCCCGCCTCAAAGGGGCTCGTGGGGATGGCAGTCTTATGAGCTGCAGGTGGTAGCAAGCTCAGGCCTCATGAAGGCCAGTCTTAGTATAAACAAATTAAGAATAAGACCCAATGAATATGTAATGAATGAAGATGCTCATATTTAATTTAGTGATCTGATATCTTCATTTTTACATGAAGACGGTATGTGTATATATACTTCTGTAAACTAACAGAAATCCCAATATAAGTAAGTCAAGTTGTTTCACTTTACTAGGTTATTCAAGGTTAAATCTACATAATGTACTGTTTACGTTCACGTGTGTGTGCCCTCAAGATCACTGTAAAATAATCTTTCTACCCATAGACTAAATAAAAATTTACTTTCCAACCAATTCTGTTATTCACAGTATATAAAATAGTGGGTAAAATTTCAAGCATTGTAAAAAAAAAGCGCTGAAGCGTTGAAAAAATGAATAGGTAGTGAGATGTATAAAGAACGATTAGAAAAACTCTACCATCGGGTAGAATCAAAGTATTTTTAACATCACACCACTTCCGGCGATATGACCCCATTCTATTTGTCACTAACCGCGCCATAAAACACGTCTCCTCACTCTCTATGATGGCGTAGTAATGGTTGTGCATTAATTTGCAAAACTTGATAATGATCACACTGATGTTGATCAGTCTTTTTAAGAGTTTTTTGTTTTAACCCATTTGTCCACTGTTAGTACATTCTATACTTAAACAGCCCGGTTTATTCTGTAGTAGCATCAACAGATATTCAATACTGCAATTAAAAAATATATTAAACGCGCCGGCTATTATTGTTTCTCTGGGTATAAATAGCCAAAGTCATGATGAGAACTATATACTAGGAAAGACCAGAGATTAGTTTTCATGTCAGCATATAGTGATTAAAGAATATAGTCTAACTACTGCTCACGGCACAGATGGTCATTTTACACATAGGTGCTGGAGCAATTCTTTTCCTGGCAATGTCCCATCTCGCTCTGTGGTGAGCACCATAATTACATTCTCTTAGCTCGGGGAAAAAAGCTCGAGGGTGAATGGAGCACTAATGTGGGGTGGATTAAAGCCTTGCCCACTAAAATCCTCCGAAAATTCTGCTACTCATTTGTAAAAGAGCTGATCCCTTATGGAATCAAGTCTCGGGGTTCCATGTCGTAAGGAAGGGCACTGAGAGACCTTTCCACCGATTTATTAGATTTCAATGGGCAGCTCCGCTTATGTTAACCCACATACTTTACAAACCATCCGCTAAATCCTTAGCTAATTCAAAATTCACGCACTGCTACCTTTAATTATCATTCTATAATTGCAGAAAATATTATATTTTGTTAAAATGCTAAGAACCTTTGTTATTAACGTCACTGGTCATAAATGTCAATGAAATTTATTATATATTTCCCTACTCTTACATTTTAAGACATATTTTTTTCCTTCCTCTACACAGTTTCATTAAGTTGCTACACTAACCAGCCACATATAGAGGTCAACTTAAATTAAAGACCTGCTTGTCAACACCGTCTCCACTTTTCTACTTCCATCTTTCTAACCACATATTACATGTTTCGTGCAATGCAACACTGGGTGTAATAAGTACAAAATAATGACAAATTGCAAAACAAAGAAAGGCAGAATGGACACACTTTTTAAGAGTGTTCATTCTGCTTTTGTCTCTCTTGCAATGCAACCCTATTGTAATACCTTTCATTGAAATCACTTTTCATTGAAATCGTCCTTTTGACGTTTATTTTTTTCCTTGAAATTAGCTGCAATGTCTTTCCAAGCCTGTAACCTATGTCTGCTTTCTCTGGTGCTGTCTTGGCAGGTCATGACATCTCTCATTCCCTGAGAAGTTTACACGAGATGCTATCCACGAAAACTTTGCTGCTATTTTGTAATTCTCTGATATTTTAGACTTGCGTCCTCTATATTATTATTTGTGACATTTCTTGAAGTTGGGACCGATTTGGGAAATAACGTAGGCATTACATATTTCGAAAAGACAATTTAAAAGCGTCGAGTTTACATGTTTATCCAAAACTGTTAGGGTTAAGTCTGGAATACAGCCTGACACCGAATGATTTTTTTTCAAGAGGTATTAAAATTACAAGAGAAAATTTAGACATAATTCAGGAGAGGTGACAAGACACCGTGAAAAGTGTTGGTACTAGTACTCTGCGCGTACGATACAACAGGATTATATTAATGGAGTAACACTAAACCCAAAGGGGTCACAGACCTCATCGGCAATGGGAGGTAATTTTGTTTCATCCAAGGGAAAGATAGCTTCAGTTCCTTGGATCAGCAGTCCTTCATCAACGTCAAGGCACTCACCTTGAATGAGCCATGTAACGGGATGTATACAAGATAACAGACGGTGCTTCCATCAGTGTGGGTTGCTGATGAGTACAAGCGGACACGAGACAAGGTCAGTGAGAGAGTTGATGACACTCTTATCTAACTATAAGATGATAACATGTGGGTCAAGACTGTTTACCTGAAAGCCAACTTGATAGTAGCCATGCAGGGAACACGGGATAAAAGCACGCACACCAATCTTGAATCGTTTTCCCCAGGCGTGGATGACAAATACGAATGAAACAGCGTAAGCCTGTATTATAACTACGACTTAATAAAGCTCACCTTGAGCGGAACGTCATCTACCCATCGGCTCCTTGCCTTTTTTAACCTTTCCTTGGCGTGCTGATAGCTGAAGCAATTCTTGGATCAGATGTTTTCAGCGTATAGACTGTTTCAACGTATCAAAATTGTGTAGAACACAGTGTTTGGTAACCATGACCTACAGTATATGACATTTTACGAGGTTAGAGTAAGAACTATATTTACATAACACACTATCACTCAGATTGGGTTTCCCTGATACTCCATCACAAAGGAAAGAGTTTCTAACGAGGTAATGAAATCTATCAAACTGAGGAGACAAACTTATGACGGCGTTTCGGTGCGATCTGGACTATCAGCAAGTAACATACACTTGTGTCGGATCAAAACGTCGTCGTAAGTTTCAGTTTCCAAAATGCGGGCTATTTGTGTCTTGTTCCAGCCACGGTGCTGTGACTTTTTATTCTTTCTGGTGTAGTTATTTTATGTGAGAAGTATTTCCAGTTGTGTCTGCATTACAGACAGACAAGATTTAAAACGTGACCTAAAATCTTACATTTTACAATGTTTCTCTCACAGTGAAAGCTCGTAAAACAATTTTTTTTTCTCTACTTGAAGAGTCTTTGTATTATCACTTGCCGGATTACGCTAGCCATGAAGCCCAATTTACACTCCACTTAAAAAAACTTCATTAAAAAACTGTCAACATATTGTTGCAACATAAATGAGATTGCAATGAAGGCCAAGTGTCTTTACTCCAATCGCCGCCGGAACACAACAGTAATTGCTGACTTGGACGTACATGTATATCGATTAACACATCGTGTTCCACTAAGGTGTCCTCATGCCAGATCGTTCGTTTTCCAACGCCTTTGAGTTCGCCTCTTCTGCGATCGATAACTCACCTTGCTAAATCTAAGTTACTTAGGTTAAGATAGGCCAATTATTTTTTCCCACAATCCTCTTCAATGCTCTAGCCTACCTGTTCTCCACCCTATCCTTGCCAGATGTATAACCACTAAAAAAAGTTGGAAGCCTATCGACTGCATGAGGTGTCATTAGAACTGCATTCCACGTGCATACCACTTCATTAAAAAATAACTTAAATCATAAAATAGAGCTTAAAGGGAAACGTTTAGTGAATATATACTTAGATATTCAAGTCTCCCTGTGTCAAAATAAGATGCATCCTCCCACACCACGTACTTCTACTTTCGGTAATATTCTAACATGAGCAACAATATCAAAACTCTTACCGAAGTCTAAGGATGTTATATAACGTGATGACAAACTAGAGCACATACGCTCTATAACACTATGAAGTGATCCTGGGTTTTGTAAGAGGTGGCCACACATACTGGTTTCCACACACCGGTGGATATTTGATCACTATAAGCAAGTCATCATCCGATTAAGACTTCTTTCAGACATTTTCCCATTTCATGATTAACAAAATACCACCACGTGAGACCGCATACCGTGTGCTCTGATGTGGTGGTAGGATGGTAAGTGTTGCAAATTTAACAAAGAATAAATAATATTATAAAGATAAGTATAACACACGGAAGTTAGCAACAAACCTGGTCGATGGAAATATAACACATATGGTCTTACGCTCAAGTGTGAAGGTGGAAGAACTCTAGAAACCAGTCATAGTTATGGCTAATGTAGATGGTTAATGTCATAGTATATTAACATAGGGACAAAATCTACATATTACCAAACGTGACAAAAGCACGAGAGGTACTATTATGAGGACCAATTTACTGGATCAAGAACCCTTCATGGGTATCAAGGCATCTTTTTCTCCAATGAAGGGCACTAGAGGAACAGACAGACGAGAGGGATGGCCAGACACCACTTAAGCTATTAAGGTTAAGGGTAGTCAGTTGACTCGACCACAAAACTCACTGGAGGCCGCGCACAATACACATGAATTGTGAATGAAAGAGCGAGACAATGGAGACGAGAGCACAACCGAATCAATTTCTTGAGAAAGTTTAACTATTAACGAAGTGTTTAGGTAACGTGCGATATTTTTTTTCCTCTTCATACGCTCGTGAATATTACTTTTTATTACAACAAAGTCACTTACAGTAAAGCAAAGCTTTATTATATTCCGTTCATGAAGACTTATCAAGAACTTTATTAAAGAATTTTATATGAGGGGAGATATTTATCAAGAACTTCATTAACGGGTTTTATAATATTGAAAGCTTAATAAAGAAGTTTATTTATCCGTCTTGCGCCCCCTAGTTTGAGAACCACTGATTTAGACTGTAAATTCTAAAATAATTGACCGATATGAAAATGGTATAAAATGCCGACAAGTTGATAAGCAAGACACATCTGCAACGTTAGGTATCTTTATTCGAAACGTTTCTCCTAACCGTTGCAGATGTGTCTTACTTAGCAACTTGTCGGTATTTTATACAATTTTCATATTCACTGTCAGACACTCCAACAGAACGGTATCTTGGTACAGAAAACACCTTTGACAACTTTCAAGTGAGAAGAGATGGATTTGAGAGGGACGCTGCTCTCTCAATGATTACCTTCTTTCTTCTACAAGTGAACTACACCTCACCTTCCGACAGTATATAAGTCTCCATACTGTTGATTAAACTTCACACTGTTTCAGACTATGGAGCAAAACTCTTCTCCAGGCTGAGGGCCTGACCACCTCGAAATTACGTCTTCAAGGGTAATGGACTGATTACATCGTCTTCACATCTCTACTGCTTCTGCTAAACTCTTGTGTGTGTGTGTGTGTGTGTGTGTGTGTGTGTGTGTGTGTGTGTGTGTGTGTGTGTGTGTGTGTGTGTGTGTGTGTGTGTGTGTGTGTGTGTGTGTGTATGTATGTGTGTGTGGTTGCATGGGTCGAGACTCAGCTCCTGGCCCCGCCTCTTCACCGACCGCTACTAGGTCCTCTCTCCCCCTGCTCCATGAGCTTTATCATACCTCGTCTTAAAACTGTCTAGTTCCTGCCTCCACTACATCGCTTGCCAGACTATTCCACTTCCTAACTACTCTATGACTGAAGAAATACTTTCTAACATCGTGTGTGTGTGTATGTGGGGGGGGAGGGGGTTCCTCAGTAATGATTCCCATATGTTGCATAAGTGTCTCATTCTTCAAACTCTTCTGTACTCGACTGAAGAAGCCTACTGTGTAAGTGAAACGTTTCGAATGAAGATACGTAACTGTTGCAAATGTGTCTTACTTATCATTAATAAGGATATGGCACAAATACCATTCTAAGCTGTTGGGACCTGGATCCTCCTTTGTACACTACTATTCTAAACCTGTTAGGAACCTGGGTCCCCCTTAGTACACTGTGATATCATTTATGCTTTTGTTGGGACTTATTGTCATGCCCGCAGTGTGGGCATAACGCGGTTTACACCAGATGGACAGAAAATGAATACATGTCCTTAATTCTGCTGTTTATTGTGCAAGTGGAGCAAGGAGCAGCCACGTCTTCACGCTAGAGCTAAAGGGTTCAGAGTATGACTGGCCTAGCCCAGGGCGATGACGATGCACAACGGCTATACGAGTTATAGCAGTGCTTCTGCAATATTCGATGCACAAATAACCCACACATTGTGTGATTGGATGGTCCAGTCACGGTATTGTGCCTTTTTATTCTTCTGCAATATTCAATCTTATGATTGAACAGTGCACACACAATCTTAACGCTACACATACCAATACAAGGGAGGCCGAAACTGACATTACTGACACTAATGTTAGTAATGTTGGGACTTGGGACCTTTTTAGTACACTATATTGCCATTCTAAACCTACACTAAGACCTGAGTAGTCGTAAACTTTACCATCCTGGACCTATATCTAAGACCCGTATGCAGTAACTAAAACAGTCAGCATGACACACTCCATGAGGTGTGCGTGTCTGTCGCGGTTATGAACTCAGAGTTTACTTCTCAGGATTTAAGAATTCTTTATGTTAGTGTACAAACAAAATGCAGCATTAATGACCCACGTGTAGTTAATAGTCCATCAACCTAACATATGGCCGTCATTCTGAACAAGCAGGGTGCTTATGGTCGAACAATGTTATCCTTAAGATGACAAAATTTTCAACCACTACACCTACCTAAATTAAGACAAACCGAAGGCCTTCAAACAATACTCAAAGGCTGAGTGTTCAGCACATTCTCGCATCAAGAGTTCGGATTTGATCCTTGCTTTTTTTTTCTTGGCCACCTCATTACCTGACGTATCGTGGCCAGTTTTTAATTTTCTTATTATTTAGATATACATATGTTGTTAAAGATTTATGTAACCAACCCAACTCGGAGAAAACAGAATTAAAAAAAAAATAAACTGGAAGCGATAAGAAATGGACGTTGAGTATCACGTCAAAAATTTGACATAATAAGGTCACCGTACTAAGAAATAAGTACAACTTCGCCCGCTACAGTTCCATCACAGGACTGGCCGATCTCATCATACCCGGGATGAACCAGTAACTGTTTTAAAGTGTCCTAGTGGCCGGCAGACAGCTCTAACATGTATGACCTACTGTCCTGTCTAATGATGCCGATGCCTCGGGGATTGAAGCAGTGTTAATTTGCTTATTTCTCGAGGCAAGAGATGCGAGAAATAAGAGAGCAGGGAAAGGAGAAAGAAAGAGTAAATCACAACTCCGTGGCAGGAATGATTTACAAGTAACCCTCATCTAGGAGGGAAAAACTTATGTGACGACGTTTCGGTTTGTCCTAGACCACTGTCTAGTTACTACTGTGACAGCGGGACGGACCAAAATGTCATAACTTTCCCAAGTGTGGGTTATATGAGACGGGAGAGAAAAACATTTTCTTTCTCGCTCCTACACAAGAAAGTACATTTTCTTTGAGTTCGTGTGTATGTATATTACAACATTTATGAAAGCTAGTATTACGCCATCAAAAGAGCACATTACACCCGTCTATTACCCAATAATAACAGTAATATTGAGAAAATATTCGTAAGTGTGGCTGGCATAATAGGACTCAGTGAGGCAGAGCAGGTGGTGGTGTTTGAGGACATGGAGTACAGACGCACTCACTCCCCTAGCACCAGCCGCCACCCACCTACACACTCACCAGCCAGCCTCGCCTAAATTAGGTTCCTTGGACTTTTTCTCGGTGCACCCAGACCCACGTTAGTGCGTGTGCACCTGGGAGCCAGTGCATCTGCACCTGGGGCCGGTACGTATGCACCTGGATCCGGTGCACGTTCACCTAAAAGCCAGGGCGTGTACCCCTGGGGTGGGTGCTTTTGCACCGGGAAATCAGTATGCGCACTGTATGTGCACCTAAGAGCCAAGTGCACCAGGGAACTAATGCTTGCGGGCCTGGACGCCAATTCCGCAAGCACGCGTGCATGCGTGTGTGTACTCGCCTATTTGTGGTTGAATGGGTCGATTCTCTGATCCAGGCCCTGCTTCTCTGTACTCTTCAAATTCACTCCCCGGCAGCCTCGTGGACTCTATCTTACCTGCTCTTAAAACTATGTATGGAGCTTGCCTCCACTTCACCAAGATCACTCCATTTGCCGACCACTCTAAGACTGAAGAAATACGTCCTAACATCCCTGGGGCTCATCTGTGACTAACTTCAAGCACTCTCTCGACTTTGTTTCTCGTCTCTCAGTCTATCCTTGTCTTCCTTATCAACTTCTTTAAATATTTTGCATGTTATAAAGTTCCCTCTAGTTCTTCTATTATCCAATATTGTTGGATCCAATTCCGTTAGTCTCCTCTTGTGGCTCCCGCCTCATAGCTCAGAAACAAGCTTTGTTGCATACCTCTTCACTTTCCACAGTTTCTTAACATGAATTTTTCTGGTGGGGGTTTCAAACTGGTGCTTCATACTCCAAGATGGCCCTAATGTATGTTGTATAAAGGGCCCGGAATGACTCTTTGTTCATATTCCTGAAGGCTACTCTCAGATTTGCTAGACAAGCATTGGTTGCAGAGGTTATTGATTGATGTGAGCCTCTAGAGTTATACTGAGCACTATGCTCCTTATCCTAACTTAACGTTCCAGTTTTTGTCCTACCTCCCCAAACTTTTGTACCTTGCTATACTGGGGTTTAAGAAACCATTTTATCTGAAATTTGTTTTTCCCGAGTTTTTTACCT
>NW_026468147.1:0-13739 GCF_026875155.1 Cherax quadricarinatus | reverse complement strand
GCCACTCCCCTGTTTCAGTTGTCTCCACTGCAGCTTCATGAGTTGCCACTGGGCTTCATGTTGTCTGCCACTGCTGTTTTCATGTTGTCTGCCACTGCTACCTCATAAATGTCTGCCACTGCTGCTTCATACTGTCTCCCACTGCACTCGTGATGTCTGCCACTGATGCCTCAAGTTGTCTGCCACTGATGCTTAATGTTGTCTGCCACTGCTGCTTCATGTTGTCTGCCACTGCTACCTCATGATATCTGCCAATGTTTGCTTCATATTGTCTGCCATTGCTCCCTCATGATGTTCTGCCACTGCGCTTCATGTTGTCTGCACTCTGCTTCATGTTGTCTGCCACTGATGCTTCATGTTGTCTGCCACTGCTGTTTTCATGTTGTCTGCCATGCTGCTTCATGTTGTCTGCCACTGCTGCTTTCATGTTGTCTGCCACTGATGCTTCATGTTGTCTGCCACTGATGCTTCATGTTTGTCTGCCACTGCTGCTTCATGTTGTCTGCCACTGCGCTTCATGTTGTCTGCCACTGATGCTTAAATGTTGTTGCCACTGGCTTCATGTTGTCTGCCACTGATGCTTCATGTTGTCTGCCACTGATGCTTCATGTTGTCTGCCACTGCTACCTCATGATGTCTGCCACTGCTGCTTAAATGATGTCTGCCACTGCTGCTTCATGTTGTCTGCCACTATGCTTCATTTGTCTGCCACTGCTGCTTCATTTTTGTCTGCCACCGCTGCTTCATGTTGTCTGCCACTGCTGCTTCATGTGTCTGCTCCCACTTTGCTAGGTGTTGAAGAGCTTTCCAATTTGTGAAGGTTGAGGGGCAAGCCAATCGGCATTTCTGCACTTTTGAGCTCAATTTCAAGGTAATTTTCATCGTAAAACCCAATCAAAAGCATATCTATTTCTGTAGAAAAAACTTCGTTTATCAAATGAGACCAAAAAAGTGAGAATACAACCATAAAAACCATATGAAAATATACCACTAAGGGGAGGTTAATGGATGAGAAGTGAACTCCGTTATTCATGGTCCGATTTCTTTCATTTTTGGTGTAAGGTAAGAAGCATCTTTCCATCATACATTGCCCAAGTTTCAATAAGACAGTCCAACAAACAACCGAGATCCAATTCCCTAGATCAAGAGGAAGAGCCCCTCACCAGCGTCAAGAAACCTCCCTTGAAGCCCGCTCGCATCTGGAAATTTCACTTGTGTCTGGAAGCAAAATATCGCCTGAGTGATTGCTCGTATCTGGATAAACACACGTGGATGCGCTCGTAAGTAGAGGTTCCACTGAGTTTTATTCTCATCAGTTAGAAATACAATGGTCCCTCATTGTTCGTAATAAATTCAAAACCCCCTTTCCTGTAGCCGTACTAAAAACGAATTACGATTTACCAATCAATTACCTCTCCATATGAAATAATGTAAATACAATTAATCCATTCTGACACCCAAAGCATTAAACAAAAAATTTTTTTGCATGAAATATGCCATGTAGTACATAAACAATACAATTGGAAATGATGAATGACACATTAACAGCAAAACATTACCTTAATTGGAGATCTTTCTTAGTGTATGTGATACCTGAGGAGGTAGGATAGAGTGGATTGTTTATAGTTTGAAGGTGAATCCCCTTCCTCACCACACTCAGGTACCATTGCTGTTCTGGGTTGCATCTCATCTCTGTTTCTTAATGCCCTATGCCACTAGGCCCACCTTGAGAGTCACATGTGAGTCCTGTCACACAAAAAAACTGTGATAGAGCTCTGTTTCTGCATCTCTTTACCATTTCCCTAAAATGCCCAAACGTTTTTTCACAGAACATTTGCCAACCATGCTATGCAACAACCTTGTTTAGGGTGATGTTTCTCCATAACGCTTTCCATCATTACTATACCCCACAAATATAAATCTCTTTAATTACTGAAGAAGTCAACCTTCTTCCATCTCGCTTTCCGACCTCCTCTGCCGCAAAATTCGGAGCTGTGATGTGTTGCTCTTCTTCCTCTGAGCTCCGTCTTGGTAGCTCTTCATTGTGGGACTCCCACCAATTCTTCACATCCTCCAAACTCACACCCACCCCCATGGCAACTCCCCAGTTCCACAACTGATTTACAAACAGACATAGGCTCCCCCATTAGGGTCAGTCCCCCCAAATTCCGTCAAAATCCCTCTTGTCGACACAAACTGCCACAAATTACTCCAGCAGAGTTTCAAAGTCCCTGCTAGTCACTCCCTCTACTCCCACCCAAGCTCATACCTATAAGGGTTAAGGCATGGAAGAACTTAAGTGTACCTCTCCAAAAATCCCTTAGGGTCAAGTTCTTTGGTCACAGTCAAGCACCTGTGAAACATTGTTTTTGTGTATAGTTTTTTGAAGTGTGCAATAACCTGTCTGTGCATGGTTTGGAGGAAAGTGGTATTCGGGGCAAGCACTTTAACTGTGATGAACCAAACCCTCCAAAATTATTCATCCAATTTGGGGAGGATGAGCAGGTGCATTGTCATTACTAGCAGGCACGTTTGATATACAATTTCTTTTCCAGGAGATACTCTTCACACGAGGGCCAAACACTTCTTGAACCACTCGAAGAAAATTCCCCCCCACTGACCCATGGCCTTACTAATAGATATTCCAAAACACAGCACAATTTCTCTTCATAACATTGTTTTATTCCCCTGAACACTCCGGGATTTTCAGAATGGTCCACTAGTAATTCTTCACTTTTGAAATCCCCACAACATTAGCACAGCACATTAGCGTCACGCTTCTTTCATAGGCTGTGTCCTGGCATTGCCTTTTCCGCTTGTGTAATGAAGGTCCTCTTATGGCATTTTTCATCCAAAAGAGGCCTGTTTTCACACAATTGAACACTTGTCAGTTTCATCCCTTCAGCCTCTATGTACTCCTGAATTCATGCATCAAAATTTACAGCCGCCTTGTGGTCCAGACTGGCAGCCACAACCATCCTTACCACACTGTGTATGCCCAGTACGGTTCTTAAAAATCTCTCCAAACCATCCTGGCTGTGCCTTAAATTCACTCACTTCACCACTATTTGCAGCGCAATTTCTTAACCAAATCTTCATGCAACTGCCTAGCCTTTTCTCACAATAAACGAAGTCCATTAAAGTATCTCCCGCTACATTGTTTCTCATTAATCCACACAATAATAACTTCTCAACCTCTTCCAGGACTGGTGATCTCATTTTGTCACAAAGTTACTTCCCTTATGCAAACAACAGCATCCTTTATTTTCATTGTTCTTGGCCACGATGGAAATAAATGTTGTGTAGGGTATTCGAATACACCTGGACATTTCGCCACCCTTGTCACCCATTCATATTGTTCAATGCAGGATTACTTATCTTCAATCGTATTTCTCACCTTCTTCTTTACCACAAGGGCTTGGCACAATGAGCTTTCTTTGGAGCCATGTAGCTTATATTAGTTACATCAACAACAAAAATAAATGAATATTATGAATATTTCGCTGGAGCACGTAGGGGACCATCGCGCACAGTAAACACAGCCAGACTGGCTGCCGCCCTGGCTCACGCCGTGGTACGTGCGTCCCGACGAACCGCACAACACGCAGAGTCAAAACCTATTAAAAGCGCGTCCAAATTTATACGAAAAATAACCACTCGATTGGCAACTTATTACGATTGCCGGGAACTAACGAACAGCGGGGGACCAATTAAGTATAAATAATTAGCATACTTTCCAAATTTCCTAAGATTACTGTTTGTAACAAAATTTTAAACCCTATTATCTTACTACTTGACTTAGATACTGAATTTAATCAATGATTCCAAGATTTCAAAATAATCACACATGATTAGTCCATAGTTGCCTCTCCTTTCTCAACTGATGGCGATAAAGCCCTGAGTTGACCTAAAACTTGAGCTTATTGATCTGCAATGTGATCCACTGCCTTAGGAACAATTTGAGTCAACATTTCCCAGCTTTTATTACTTGGTTAATAACTGTGCATTTCTAAAATTAAAGGCTTATGCTAAAACAATGTTTGTATTGTTTGGGTCAACACACACACATGTGAGCATTTTCTGTGATGAAACTGAGAAAAATTAAAACTTTGATCTGCACAGACTGATGACCAACATTACAATGAGCAAGACACATCAGTGTCAAAGTCAAAATCAAAGTATTCCTTTCAAAATTACTATACGTACATAAAAATACAATGATCTGAAGACTCATAGGATGTGGAAAACTACCTTTCTTCATTTTGATAAAATTATTTATATTTAGCCTATTTATCTGATTCAAAAGGTATACATGAGTCCTTTTATTCTTTCCAAAGGGTGAGCTTTTCACATTCTCATTACATGAAAATTCCTTGATGGAATGAAGATTTGCTCAATGATTTGTTGTTCTTTAACCTAATTTGTAACTGATATCAATAATACATCTTAATCATTTTGTACATACAAAGAGAAAACTTAACTAATCAAAATTGTAAATATACATTGTAACCTTGCAAAGAAATAAAATTGTAACCTTGCAAAGAAATAAAGTTGTAACCTTGCAAAGAAATAAAGTTGTAACCTTGCAAAGAAATAAAATTGTAACCTTGCAAAGAAATAAAATTGTAACCTTGCAAAGAAATAAGATCTTTATCTTTTATAAATCTGAGCTATTATTAACCCTTTCAGGGTCCGTGCCGTAGATCTACGGCTTTACGTTGAGGGTCCAAACCGTAGATCTACGCCATGAGCTCAGCTCACTCTGATAAGCTGTGAGCTGTAAATCTGGGCCTAGATATGAGAGAATACATCTATGTGGTATGTGTGCAATACATAAAAGAAATCCTGCAGCACACAGTGCATAATGAGAGAAAAAAACCGAGACCATAATTTTCTATTAAAACAGCAACTTTGCAGTGTTTTTTTCGTATTTTTTTTTATACTTATATTGCGATTTCTTGGTTTCATTTGATAGAATGGAAGATATATTACAGACATAGAGATGATTTTGATTGGTTTTAGTACTGAAAATGGCTTGATACTGAGCTCAAAGTAGCGGCAATGTTAAATTTTTGCCAATGTTCAAGAGTAAAACCTCACATGTCTAATACATGCCAGCTGGTGGGTCTAATATACATTCACAAATGTGCTGATATTATTTATACAATTATTACAATATTGTATGACAGTACATCTTTTAATTTTTTGGTTTGAATAAAAGCTCATGTGAATTAAAAATCAAAATGGAATTCATTTGTAAAGCCTGAAAACATAACTAATGAACAGAGGAAATGTTAGTTTAGTGCCAGGAATGCCTGCATTGTTTATTCTGGACCCTATTTTGAAATTGGAATATTTTGAACTTTGCACTAAACTGTCCAAATTACCAATTTCCAATAGTGATGATAATAGTGATAATAATTTTTGTAGTTGAAACAATTAAGTTGGCTATTCCTTGTGCTCAATTGATAGAATAAAGTAATACTAGTGAAATAGCTAAGAATTTGGTCGACTGGAATAAGGTAATTGGCCTAAAATGGGAGTCAAAGTCAGCAAAATCGCCGATGCGTATATATCGCTGACACATCAAAATTCACGAGAGCATAATTTCGTCAATTTTCCATCAAATTTTGTACTTTTTGTTTTATTACCTTCAGAAAAAGATTCTCTATCATTTCATAAGAAAAAAAAATTATTTTTTGAAAATTCTTGGACACTGGTGTGCACTTGGAAATTTGGCCTCTGTACCCTGAAAGGGTTTAACATTTACAGTTTATATTGACAAAAGAGTATGGCCCACAAGCTTATCCAGGCTAATGTATACACAGATAACCAGCACATAGGAGAAACAAACTTTTGACGAGGTTTTGGTCTGACTTGGACCATTAACTAGTTAACAGTCAAAGTCGGATTGAAATGTCTTAGTAAGTTTCTTTCTCCTATATGCAGTTTATTTCTGTACTGACCCAGTCATGGTACTGTGACTTGCTATTCTTTCTGGTGATGTACCCTTCAGTCAAATACACCTACCATCCAACTTACGACCTGCTCGACTTACGACCACTCGACTTATGACCGTGTTTTTTATGCCAAATTTCTGGGAAATAAACAACTATTTGTGTTGTACACAGTGTTTATCCTAAACCTTACAGTATAAAATACAGTACTAACAGCATAAAAGTAAAGTAAAACATGAAATACCAAAATAAAACAACAAAATAAAGTCATTACAAAAATGTTTTGTTGATATTCAGTAGTAAAGCTCGACTTACGACCATTTAGACTTACGGCCGGTTTCTCGGAACCGAACTTGGTCGTAAGTCGGATGGTAGGTGTAATTGCCCACCCATCAAAGTTTTGTTAAATCAGTAAAGGCAGACATTTAATATTTACTGTTAACCAAATACAGTACTGTAATAGTACTAAACTATACTGTACTCACCTTTGTTGTAACATATCTGTGATGTAGTCCTTGCCTGATTTGCGCTTTCCACTAAATAGAAATATTATAACAGGATTTTTTGACATAACTCCTGTAAATAAAAATAATAGTGATAATAATTTTCATTTATTTAACCCTTAAACTGTCCAAACGTTGATATATGTTGACATGCGGCAGGCTCCGAACGTAGATCTATGTTTTTTTTCTACATGCTTTCAAATGGGGAAAATCAAGGTCGGAGCGCTACGCACGTGAACATAGGTCTACGTTTGGACAGTTGAAGGGTTAGTATGTACAACAGTAGAGGTTAATACTGCACAGTGTGTTCTATGAATAACATATGTAAACTAACAAAGCAATAATTCATACAGTAGAATACATTACATTTATTGGATATCAGACTGGAGGGTGGGAATATGAAGGTCATGCATATACAATATTTAAGATATTTTGGGTGAACATATCAGCAGACAGGCCTATGAAATATGGTTTAGTGATGTCACCTTTCTGGGCATTTGATTTCAATAAAGTTTTCTTGACTTCCCCCAGGGGAGGTAAGTGCCTTGATGTTAATGAGAGGCTCTTCAACCAAGGAAGAGGACCAATTCTACCATTTCTAACCTGATTGCCTTCCATTCCCTATGCATTGTATATATAATAACTACAGGTTTAACACCCCCTTCCCCTACTCTGTACTTGATAGGACAGAGTAGTAGAGAGAGTAATGCTGTCTGAGGAACACACAGTAACGTATTTTAGATAGAATGCCCACACCCCTTCGATCAGGTCTATAATTATGAATGACTGTGTACCCTGGTAAGTTAAAGATGTCTGTGGTGTTTTGGTTAAGCCAATTTCAATGAGAATAATAAAGATTTACATACATAAATATTTAGGGAGTGCCAAAGTATTGGTATCAGTGAGTGTTGGGTAATTTTAATGGTATCATTATTGGTACAAGTATTGGTGGGTATCTGCAAAATTTTGGTGCTTTTAGTGATTCTAAGAGTGAAAAGATGTCATCATTTTGTTTACTTAGGGATCTGGCATTGTAGTTAAATACTAAGATGTTTTTTGGTGTTGATAGGTTTTATTTAGATACAGGTACACACAAATACAATTATCATACATAGTATCATATGTATAAATTACTTAGGATAACCCAAAAAGTCAAAGTGACTTATGGTTAGCAGAGTGATATTTGCTATGTAATAATAGCAGTGTAATATTTGCTGTGTAATATTAGCAGTGTAATATTTGCAGGCCTGGTTTTGAAGATTGAGACACTTATGCAACATACTGGAATCCGTATTTAGGAAACGTTTTGCCACACAGTGGCTTTATCAGTCCAATACAAAGCAGAAAGGTGTAAGGTGAGAAGAAGTTGGGTAATCAGTCCTTCAGCCTCGAGTCGATGTGTTCAGTCCATCAATCTTGTAGAATGTGCAGCATAGAGCCGTAGACTAGTCGAAGACCTACTTTGACTAGTGGATGGTACCACTATGACCCTGCCTCCTCCTGCTTTGCCTCACCTGACTACAGTATACATGTATAAGCCACGTTTACAGCCCTATGCTGAACATTCTACAAGATTGATGGACTGAACACATCGACTCGAGACTGAAGGACTGATTACCTCAAACTTCTCCTCTCCTTACACCTTTCTGCTTTGTATTGGACTGATGAAGCCACTGTGTGGCAAAACATTTCCTAAATAAAGATTCCCATATGTTGCATAAGTGTCTCAATCTTCAACTTGTCGGTTTTCAAAACCATTCATCACAGGCCTGGTTTTACAGAGAATTGATTAGGTAAGTAAGCAAGTTTATTCAGGTATAGGTAAACATAAATACAGTTACACAAATTATCATACATAGCAACAAGTTCAACTCTGAATCAATGCTTATATTCATAAGCAAACAATGATGTACAGTACATGCAACAACTTGGAATACAAATACATATAATAACTGGAGTATAATATTGAAGTAATGTACTGAATCTAGTGTTGGACATTCGTAACTCTGTTCCCAAATATCACAGAGAAGGTCTTGTCAACATTAAGAGCGAGTTCTACGGTTGTCATCTGAGAAATTATCTTTATGAGCTCCTCATTAAGAGTATTATTGAGAGAATTTGTATTTAAGTGTGAGATGACAAAATTTATCATTGCAAACAGAACAGGTTTAAGCAACCAAGATGCACTGGAAAGATACCTGGAGGGTGTTTCATGGGTCAACACCCCTGTGGCCTAGTCCATGACTAGGCCTTGCAGTGGATCAGGGCCTGATCAACCAGGCTGTTACTGCTGGCAGCACGGCCATGGGGCGTTGACCCCCGGAACTCTCTCCAGGTAAACTCCAGGTAAACACAAACCGATGTATAAACCACAGCCTGGCTAGTCAGGTACTGATTTTAAGTGCCTGTCCAGCTCCCTCTTGAAGACAGATAAGGATCTATTGGTAATTCCCTTTATGTATGCTGGGAGGTAGTTGAACAATTCTGAGCCCATGATGCTTATTGTGTTGTCTCTTAGTATACTCATGGCGCCCCTGCTTTTCATTGGGGGATATTGCACCGCCTGTTAAGTCTTCTGCTTTTGTTGGGAGTGATTTCCGTGTATAGATTTGGGACTAGACTTTCTAGAATTTTCCAGGTGTATATTATCATGTACCTTTCTCACCTGCATTCCAAGGAGTACGGGTCAATAATATAGGTGCTTTATTGTACTTATACTTATACTTATACTTATACGGTGGCCCGGTGGTCTGGTGGCTAAAGCTCCCGCTTCACACACGGAGAGCCCGGGTTCGATTCCCGGCGGGTGGAAACATTCGACACGTTTCCTTACACCTGTTGTCCTGTTCACCTAGCAGCAAATAGGTACCTGGGTGTTAGTCGACTGGTGTGGGTCGCATCCTGGGGACAAGATTGAGGACCCCAATGGAAATAAGTTAGACAGTCCTCGATGACGCACTGACTTTTTTGGTTATCCTGGGTGGCTAACCCTCCAGGGTTAAAAATCCGAACGAAATCTTATCTTATCTTATCTTATCTTACATGCAGTGAAAGTTCTCTACATACTCTCCAGGTCTGCAATTTTGCCTGCCTTAAAAGAGGCCATTAGTGTACAGCAATACTCCAGCCTCGAGAGACCAAGCGATTTGAAGAGAATCATCAGTGGCTTGACATCTCTCCTTTTGAAGGTTCTCGTTTTCCTAGTAGATGTAATAGACACATTGTTGTGATCTTTCAAAGTCAGATTTTGACATCACTCCCAGGTCCTTCACATTAGTTTTTCACTCTACTGAGTGGTTGGAAATTATTTTGTACTCTGATTCAGTGGATGATGTATTTGGTGAACAAAGCCTAAATATACATGCTAAAAGTACAAGTAATGTTTAAGGTCAAGAATTATTCTGCCTGAAATGCTTTGCATGACAATGGACTTTCCATAGAATATGTATTATGGTGTTTTCCTAAAGATGTAATCAACCTGTATTAGTATTTTATTATATTTCTGGGAGAGTGGTAAATATGTAGGGGTCTCAGTGTAAGCATATTGAGATCCATATAAATACAATTATCATACATAGTAGTAACATATGTGGAAATTACCAGCCAAGATAACCAAAAAAGTCAACTTACTTTTTTCCATTGGGGGTCCATGTACCACAATGTGTATTATTTTTACTAATATCTCTCAAAATAACAATTTGTACAAAAACAACATGCTTGTACTTTAAGAGAAAATAATGCATGATTTCTCAAAATTACCGGATCTCCAAATTTGCCTACAGAGAGACACACACCGGGGCCAGGAGCTGAGTCTCGACCCCTGCAACCACAATTAGGTGAGTACACCTGGGCCAGGAGCTGTCTCGACCCTACAACCACTAATAGTCTTGTACCTGCTGTTGTTGAGTTGCGAGGGTCACCACAGCTTAAATAGAACTCAGTAGAGCGCTACTTCACAGTTTCTGCAGAATTACTGCCTATAACTGAATGGGAAATGAAAAGTTCCTTTCGAGGACAGATACACTACCTAACAGAATACTCCATATGACTGAATGTACAACAATGCATGCAACCATATGACCTGTCTTTGTAATACTCACTTGTGCTTTATATTATTATTATTATAATCAAGGGGAAGCGCTAAACCCGGAGGATTATACAGCGCCGGGGGGGGGGGGGGATGTGGAAGGCATTCAGGCTTAATTCGGGGAACTGGAGCACAGATCCAATTCCCTAAATCAAGAGCCCCTCACCAACATCAAGGAACCTTCCTTGAGGGGACTTGTGCTTTATAGTAATCTGTTTACATTAATGTTTTATCACTGATTTCATCATTGCTTAGTTAATTTTAAGCCAGCCCGTAATGCTATGCATAGTATAAGTGGCTTTGGCATGCTGCTCTTATCTGTATTTTTTTGTATCTCTGTATGTGTGCTCAAATTGTAAATAAATAAATAAATAAAAAAAGTTCCCAACTATGTCAGGTAGACCCCCACGTCTGCTCCCTGGCAGTCAGCGCTTACATTCAACTGGCTCAGCAATTATTTTCCCTAGTCTGAGCTCAGTAATCCACAAAACGGTGAAGGGAGGCTCATTTGTGACATTTCCCACAGAAATGTATGATACTTAGACCAGAGGCAGGTAAGGGCTTAGCCCAGCAGGCAGGTATGATGACAGCCCAGCGGGGCATGTATTTATTTTTTTATTTTTTATTTAAAATTTGAGCACACTTACAGAGGTAAAAAAAAAAAATACGATAAGAGCATGCCAAAGCCATTTATACAGCATAGCATTACGGGCGGGCTTAAAAAAATTTAAGATTAACTTAGCAATGATGAAATCATGAAAACTTTAAATGTAAACTGATTACTAAAAAAGCACAAGTGAGTATTAAAAAGACGGGCTTTGTTTAAATTCAGTAAAATGGAGTATTCTACTGATTAGACCCGGCAGTGTTGGGGACTTATCCCAGCAGGGGGGATGAGACTTAGACCAGCGGGGCAGTGTATGGACAGCCCAGCAGGCAGTGTAGAGACTGACTTAGCCCAGCGGCAGGTGTGTGATGATTAGACCAGAGGCAGTGTATGATGACAGACCAGCAGGAAATGTATGATGACTGACTTAGACCAGCGGGCAGTGTATGGTACTTAACCAGCAGGAGTAAATGATGATTTTCCCCAGCAGAAATGTATGTGACAGCCCAGCGGGCAGTGTATGGTGACATCCCAAGGCAGTGTAAGATGACTTAACCACAGGCAGTGTTTTTCGACTTAGACCAAACAGTGTATATGACTTTCAAGGATCAAAACTTTGTACTCGCTCTGCTGAAAAATGCAGGAGGATAAGGAAAACCCAAAAACAGGGAGGCCAACCCATGATAAACTCTTCGGTCCTTTGTTTTTTAGGCGGGAATATTGCTGCCCTAACAGCACCTTTCAAGGCAGGTGAAATTGCCGACCTAGAAAAATATGAGAACGTTCACGGCGGCTAACGGAGAAAAAACACCTCAATATTGGGGGAGCGTTGGGGTTCCAAACCCGTTTCCCGGAAGCGGGGGGAGGATACATGTTTATATACACCGGGGAAAATCCTAGAGGGATATCCGAACTTGCACCGAAAATCATCACTACAAAAGAAAAAGCCCCTTGGCAGACGAGCACCCCCCCCCCAATGAAAAGAGGGGTGTTACAGCACTTTTAGAGACCATACAATAAGTGTCAGGGGCCCGAGACTGTTAACGCTCCCAGCACACATAAGGGGGGGTTCCCAACGACCCCTGGCAGTCTTCACTGCACTGGACAACACCTAAAGTCTTCCCGGATCAGCCGGCTGTGGCTCGTACGTTGGTTTGCGTGCAGCCAGCAAACACCTTTTGATCAGGTTTGATCCACCGGAGGCCGGGTCAAGACCGGGCCGGGGGGGCGTTGACCCCCGGAACCCCTCCAGTAAACCCCCGGTAAATCCAGCCAAACCCCCCTTTCCCCCCCACCCTTTTCTTGTTCACTCTGTCGCATCTGATAGGTTGTAACCTGGGATCCATATTTCGTTGCCCAAGTGATTTTATGTGGGTCTTGTGAAGCCCCGAACATTGCATTTGCCTCTCCTCTGCCTCTGGTCCAAAACATCCAGGATGAAAGCCCTTCCATCTCAATTTGAAAAAAATTGAGAGTACTTCTGAAGAATGTTTAAAAAAGATTTTTTTTTTGAGCCAAAAAATTTTAGAAGTGATTGCCTCTTTACCGAGTATGAATTAGATAATGCATTAAAAAGGTGATCAACTGCTCCTGGGGGGAAAGGTATAAACCTAGAATTCTCAGAACTCAAGGGACGGCCTGATAACCCCTTTTTAAAAAAAATGGTATAAAATACCGCACAATGGCAATATAAACACAAATGCATATAAAGTGATCCTTTTGACTACGTTTCGCCCAAAAAGTGGGCTTTTTTAATCACAAAAAGTTTGTTTGTGACTTTAAAAAACCCCCTGTGTGGGGCGGGAAAAGATCAAAAAGGACACATTATACTGCAGGAAGGCCACGAAAACCCTTTGGGAAAAGTATACCAGACAGAGGGGTTCTTTAAATTCTGGCAATTTTTTTTATTGTGCCCTTCCCCAAAACCCAACACCCCCCGGGAAATTTAGGGCCATCCCTTAACTTTTTTTTAAATTTTGAAAGATGATGCTTAACAACTGTACTACAGAATCAGACATCAAATTTCCCCCCTACCTTAGGGGGTTTATGAAAGGTAAAAGTGTGCAGAACTGTATTTCCACCTTTCTCACTCACCACAAACCCCTTCTAGTTTTACCCCTTTTTTGATCTAAAATCGCATTTTTATATTGCGAACAGAACCCTTATACTAATAACTGCCAAAATGAATATTTGGGGGTAGCTTTCTCTGCTGGTAATAGGATACCCCTTCAAAAAGAGTATCCTTGTCCTTTTTCCCAAGGCTTCAGAAGTGATTCTAAAAAAAGGGCTTTTGGGACACCGCAGGGGGAGTTCTTGTCCCCTGCTATTTATATTTTGATTAATGCTCTCCTAAAAGCTTTACCTGCCTCACTAAACATATATATAACTATGCTGATGATTTCATGATCCCTACAAAAAGGGCATAAGAAAAAGAAAACCATTCTTTTTGAAATTTAAGCAATTTGTAATCGACAGGCCTCTAATATCTTCCTCTAAAACTAAGTATTAACAAGCAAAAAGACATCCCCCCCCATCTATTTGCAGGGTGAAATCATTAGCTACGTTAAAACTTACAGTATCTTGGT
>NW_026468146.1:0-13184 GCF_026875155.1 Cherax quadricarinatus | reverse complement strand
GAACAAAACCCTGCTTGCAGCAGGCAGGCGGACACAGGAGACACTCGCAAGATGAGCGGAGTGCGACACAAAGGACACGGGCACTCAAGCACCCATGTGGTCTGGCAAAAAAAAAAAAAAAAAAAAAAAAAAAAAAAAAAAAAAAAAAAAAAAAAAAACGCCTCTAGACCACAAGCAAATAGAGGCGAACGGCTGAGTTCCAAATCGAGGAAGGAGAAGGGACAAGGAAGGGATATTCACCTCTCTAGACACAGGCAATATAGGTGTAGTGGCCTGCAGGTTGCAGTGCAATTTTCAAGGTCATTCACTGGGCCCACAGTCGTCTCGAGAGTTACCAACCCTGTACTACTTGTTAACTCCAAACCTGCAGTACTTAACACATCTAGCACATGTGTCTTGGAATGAGTGGAACCACAGTCGATGGCCTCCACTCCAAACCAACAGATACAGATACTAATGCCGGAAAAAAAATCCCCCCCCAGTACCAACAATACCACCAGTCCGATAACATTCTTCTTTGCAAATATACAGGGTCTAAAGCCAGCAACAAACAACAAAATACCTTTCATCCGTGGACTGCTTGCAGAGGCAAAGGCAATGTTCGCGGCTTTCACTGAGACCCACATAAAGGATCACTTGGACAACGAAATATGGATCCCAGGTTACAACCTATACAGATGTGACAGAGTGAACAGGCAAAAGGGGGGGTTGGCCTGTACATTGCAGAGTCACTTGTTTGCACAGAACTTCTAAATGCCTCAAATGATGTAGTGGAAGTTTTAGCAGTAAAGGTCGAGAACCAAAACCTAGTCATTGTGATAGTCTACAAGCCTCCGGATGCAACATCCCAGCAATTCCAGGAACAGCTGTTAAAAATTGACCACTGTCTGGAAAACCTTCCAGCTCCTGCACCCAACATCTTGCTCCTGGGGATTTCAACTTAAGGCACCTAAAATGGAGGAATATAGCAAATAATATGTTGCAGTTAATAACACCAGGAGGCAGCTCTGATGAAAACTCACACTCACGCGAGCTTTTAAATCTCTGCACAAAATTCAATTTAAACCAGCAAATAATAGAGCCTACTAGACTGGAGAATACACTAGACCTCATCTTCACTAACAATGATGATCTGATAAGAAATATCACCATATCAAAAACAATATACTCAGATCACAACATAATTGAGGTTCAGTCATGTATGCGCGGAGCCCCAGACCGACATAATGAGATTAGTCACGAGGGAGCATTCACCAAATTCAACTTCAATAACAAAAACATAAAGTGGGACCAAGTAAACCAAGTCCTAACCGATATAAGCTGGGAAGATATACTAAGCAACACAGACCCCAACTTATGCCTAGAACAGATTAAACTCGGTAGCACTCGATGTATGCACAAGGCTTATTCCTCTAAGAAAAAGGAGGAGTAGATGTAAAACAGAAAGAGACAGGCGCTCCCTTTACAGGCGACGGAAAAGAATAACAGAGCGGCTAAAAGAGGTCAATATATCTGAAATGCGTAGGGAGACACTGGTCAGAGAAATAGCAAGCATCGAACTTAAGCTAAAAGAATCCTTTAGGAGTCAGGAATCGCGGGGAGAACTAAAAGCCATATAAATGAAATCGAAAGAAACCCAAAGTATTTCTTCATCCTATGCCAAGTCAAAATCGAGAACAACGTCCAGTATTGGGCCCCTACTTAAACAAGATGGGTCCTACACAGATGACAACAAGGAAATGAGTGAGCTACTCAATCCCAATATGACTCAGTTTTTAGCAAGCCGCTAACCAGACTGAGAGTCGAAGATCAAAATGAATTTTTTATGAGAGAGCCACAAAATTTGATTAACACAAGCCTATCCGATGTTATCCTGACGCCAAATGACTTCGAACAGGCGATAAATGACATGCCCATGCACTCTGCCCCAGGGCCAGACTCATGGAACTCTGTGTTCATCAAGAACTGCAAGAAGCCCCTATCACGAGCCTTTTCCATCCTATGGAGAGGGAGCATGGACACGGGGGTCGTCCCACAGTTACTAAAAACAACAGACATAGCCCCACTCCACAAAGGGGGCAGTAAAGCAACAGCAAAGAACTACAGACCAATAGCACTAACATCCCATATCATAAAAATCTTTGAAAGGGTCCTAAGAAGCAAGATCACCACGCATCTAGAAACCATCAGTTACAACAACCCAGGGCAACATGGGTTTAGAACAGGTCGCTCCTGTCTGTCTCAACTATTGGATCACTACGACAAGGTCCTAAATGCACTAGAAGACAAAAGAATGCAGATGTAATAATACAGACTTTGCAAAAGCCTTCGACAAAGTGTGACCATGGCGTAATAGCGCACAAAATGCGTGCTAAAGGAATAACAGGAAAAGTCGGTCGATGATCTATAATTTTCCTCACTAACAGAACACAGAGAGTAGTCGTCACAGAGTAAAGTCCGAGGGAGCTACGGTGAAAAGCTCTGTTCCACAAGGCACAGTACTCGCTCCCATCTTGTTCCTCATCCTGATATCCGACATAGACAAGGATGTCAGCCACAGCAACCGTGTCTTCCTTTGCAGATGACACCCGAATCTGCATGACAGTGTCTTCCATTGCAGACCTGCAAAGCTCCAGGCAGACATCAACCAAATCTTTCAGTGGGCTGCAGAAAACAATATGAAGTTCAACGATGAGAAATTTCAATTACTCAGATATGGTAAACATGAGGAAATTAAATCTTCATCAGAGTACAAAACAAATTCTGGCCACAAAATAGAGCGAAACACCAACGTCAAAGACCTGGGAGTGATCATGTCGGAGGATCTCACCTTCAAGGACCATAACATTGTATCAATCGCATCTGCTAGAAAAATGACAGGATGGATAATGAGAACCTTCAAAACTAGGGAGGCCAAGCCCATGATGACACTCTTCAGGTCACTTGTTCTATCTAGGCTGGAATATTGCTGCACACTAACAGCACCTTTCAAGGCAGGTGAAATTGCCGACCTAGAAAATGTACAGAGAACTTTCACGGCGCGCATAACGGAGATAAAACACCTCAATTATTGGGAGCGCTTGAGGTTCCTAAACCTGTATTCCCTGGAACCCAGGAGGGAGAGATACATGATTATATACACCTGGAAAATCCTAGAGGGACTAGTACCGAACTTGCACACGAAAATCACCCACTACGAAAGCAAAAGGCTTGGCAGACGATGCACCATCCCCCCAATGAAAAGCAGGGGTGTCACTAGCACGTTAAGAGACCATGCAATAAGTGTCAGGGGCCCGAGACTGTTCAACTGCCTCCCAGCACACATAAGGGGGATTACCAACAGACCCCTGGCAGTCTTCAAGCTGGCACTGGACAAGCACCTAAAGTCAGTTCCGGATCAGCCGGGCTGTAGCTCGTATGTTGGTTTGCGTGCAGCCAGCAGCAACAGCCTGGTTGATCAGGCTCTGGTCCACCAGGAGGCCTGGTCTCAGACCGGGCCGTGGGGGCGTTGACCCCCGGAACTCTCTCCAGGTAAACTCCAGGTAATAAGAACTAGTTCTCACAACACCGAAGGTACGGCCGGAACACTGTAGAACGTTCACAAAGGCATTCTGGGATTCAGAACAGATGTAGCCTTGGCCTTCACTGGCTGGCTTGTAGTGCTGTTTGGCCTGGATCAGCTAAACCGCCCTTACCCCATATGTAGATAATGGCGACAAGTTAAGGGATACCGGTGAATAGGAAAGTCGAGGAAGGGACATTCACCTCACTAGACACACGCAGTATGGGTGGTAAGTGCATGCGGTCTTAGAGTGCCTTTTATCAAGGTCACCCAGCAGGCCAGACATTCCTCACTCATTTTAAGCCTACGTAGGTACTGATGGTAGCACAATGTCCTAAGTCAGCGTAATCCACACATGCAAATAGTTAAAAACAAATTCTGCAGCACTTGCGGAACTCACATATTCGAGTACCAGCGGGCAGAAAAAATACACCTCTACACTGCACGTCGTTGATAGAGGCGAACGGCTGATTTTTAAAGACGGACTGGTTGTAGATACAGGAGAACAGCAGGGGTAACTGAGCACGCACATTCGCCTTTATTCACATAGTCAATATGGGCGAAAGTCTCAGGCAGATGATGCAGTGCCTCGCTCAAGGTCACAGGCTGAGGCAGACTTCTCAAGAGTTACCAAACACTGCAATATTTGTACAGACTGTTACTCCAACTTGCAAAAATTCTAGCACACCTGTCTTGGAGTGAAAGACGAATTTTCAGTGTGTGGACACCTGGGTTACCAACTCACGTAGGACTGCACACTCGTCGTTATTCCTCAGGTTGGTAAAGCGATGAGTTGTGAGCATTTTGAGAGGCACGAGTAGCAGTGGACTAGCAAAATTCGCCTCTACACTGTATGTTGATAGAGGCGAAAGGCTGAGGTCAAATGAAAGGCAGAGGGGAAGCAGAGGCCTGTGAGGGCCTTTGCAAAAAGGAAGACTATTTCCAGTGTTTCACTAGGTATATCCTTAGTCACAGCTCGCACATAAGAGTTCTCACAACACTGAAGCTGTCTTCCAACAGTAGGAGTTTTAATGATGACTTATCAGTCGGGAGAAATGGGTAGGCCTGCGAATTAGTAGGTCCAGATCCCCAGCACACGTCTACTCCCCTCAACCACTCAGCCGAGACTGCGTGACCTGAGGAATGTCACAAGAACATAAGAATGGAGGAACACTGTAGAAGGCCTACTGGCCCTTTGCGAGGCAGGTCCTTATCAAAACAACCTCTGCCTATGATGAGGACGGGTAGACGATGAAATCATGTGACTCCTGTGTTGTTGGGTTGGTGCTGCTTAAGTATCATGTATGCCAATGCTTTTGAAATTTTGCAGTTTCCAGTGTTGCGTTCTATAGTGTCGGTGACGGCGATTAGTGAGGCTTCCAGGCACCGTCGGCGTCTGAGGTCTGGTTCGGTGTGTGATGCAGTTCAGATGGGCTTGTGAGGTCTCTAGGGAGACCTAATTATATGGTCACCCCTGCCTTAGCAAATGTGGGGTAGTCACGCCCACGGTCTGAGGTCTTTTTGTTTTTTAACAGCTTTCCAGACCTCGGCTCAGGTCATAAAAACGGGGTACATACACCATTGGGGGAAAAGGGGGGGTACTTTGACTACGATATAAGCCCGGGAAGAGCGGGGCAAAGGGGTTTTTGTTGGTGACGGGGTCCGTCGGCGGGGGGGGGGGGGGGCTCTGGACGGCCGCGTGGGGTAGTGGAAATGCTTTGGGGAATCTCGGGCACTGGTCGGGGGAATTAAGAGTGGGGTACTAGGTCCGTGTTACTAAATAACACTCCCCCTTCCCCTGGTAATAAGTTCTTTGGTCAATTGTTATATTGTGAAAATTTTTCCATAGGATTGTTGTATTCTACCCCCTTTTATTTTTTATTAAGAAAACTATCCATATTTCCCCCTTTTTTTATTTTGTACCTTCATATGCTATTCCCTATTTGTTAAGCATTTGGGAAATTACAGGAAAACCGTGCTCACTCGCGGGGAAAAACCCCCCGGTAGATGGGTAGAGGTCCACATGGGGGCGGGCGGTTTAGGGGTTTTCATTAAACGCGGCTCAGGTGCTTTACAAAGGGTGGTTTTTTTTGCTAAAAAACCCAAAATTTTTTAATTTTTTTGTGTCGCCTTCTTTTGGGTTTTAAACCGTTACACTGTGACTGAAACCTAAGAATAAAACCAAGGACAACCCTCCCCTCTTATTTTTTGTCAGGTGGGTGTGCCAAATATTTTTTTGCGTAGAAGATTTTTAAATTACCTGTAAATAAAAAGAAAAAATCCTGTTTAAAAATTTTAAAAAGTTCTTCCAAAGATCACTTACTCACTAAAAACCCAAATAAATACTAAATTTAACTAAACCCTTAAAAATTTGTATATCCTATATTTTAAATCAAAATTTATATACACAAATTTTAAACCTAGGCCCCCAATTCTAATTTTGTTATTTTTTTAAATACACAACCTTTAACAGAATACCCCCATTCGATGAATGAAAAAGCAATGCATGCTTCCAAATATGACCTGTTTTGAAAACTCTTTTTTGGCTTTATATTTAAATCTTTTTTTACAAAATGTTTTTTTAAATGGTTTCATCTTTGTTATTAATCTTAATTTTAATTTTTAAAGCCACCCCCGTAAAGGCTATGCATAAAAGTGGCTTTGGCATGCTGCCTTTAACCTGTTTTTTTTTGTACCTTGTAGGGATGCTTAAATTACTAAATAAATAAATAAAAAAAAATAAATTCTCTTTTTGAGTGCCCCGTTTTCCATATCTCACGGTGAAAAAACTCCATGCACAAAAAGGGGCCCCCAAAAAAATTTGGAATGAAATTCCCAGAAAATTAAAGAAACCCCCCCAGCCAAAAAAACCCAAATTTTAAAAGACTCATCTCAAAACCCAAACTTAATCCCCCTTTGACTAAATGCTCAGTACTCAAAATTCCCAAAACAAATTTCAAAAATTTTTTTTTGGAACCAAATTGTCCTTTGTCGAAAAGGAATATAATTGAATCATTTTTAAAAAAAAGCTTTTTTTAAAATATATAATTTTACCCTTTTGGTTTTTAAAATAAATTTAGATTCACTTATAATTAATAAAACAAACTGTAAAAAACCAAAGACAAATTTCTTTAGTTTTAAGTGGGTCTTAACCTTTTAAATTTAAAAGTGGGCCAAAAAAGGGCCTCGGCATAAAAAGGGGGGCTCCTTTTGATTTGCAACCCATTATTGTAAATACATAATCCCCAATGAAATATTTTGCAAAGAAAAAAAAAAAAAATTGAATTTAAATTTTGAAAGGTTTCAGGGGGTTTTTGCCTCGACGTCAACCTTGCTGTAAGGAAAAAAACTGCGTACATGTCCATTATTACCCGTGGATTAAAAACTAAAAAAAGTGCCTTTTGACACAGAAAAGCAGGATTTTCCCGACCCTGTTTTTAAACAATATGGGGGGTTCACAGGGGCTACTGGGGGGAAGTTTATTCTCTAAAAAAGTTTATTCTCAAAAAGGATTACAAATCGGGTTTTTACAGAAATTTGGTTATTTTTTTGGTTTACATGTAGAAAAATTTTTGAGATTACAAGGAAACCACTAAAAACGTTTTACATGGCTAGGGCCTTTTGGGGCCCATATTTATTTTTATTCTTAAATGTAAAATATTAAAAATTTTATGGGGGGTAATTTTTGGTATTATGGCTAAGGGGACTAAAAAACTTTTTGTGAGTTTAAAAATTTTAAAATGTTTTTGTTTTGGCACGGTATATAGTTTCATAATTTGGAGTTTCACGGGAAACATTTTTTTTAAGCCCTGGTTAAAATATTTTTTTTATGGTCAAATGAGTCAGCGTTTGTAAGTTTTTAACCCCCAAGGTTTGGTTTTCTTTGAATTTTATTTTTAGGGGTTTGTATCAGGGAGAAAAAGTTTTCAAATGGTAGTTTTGGGGGTGATAAAATGTGTCTGCATTTCCCTAGATTCCAGGTGGGGTTATTCCAGATTTTGGGGCCTTTGACTTTCATTGAATTTTTGTAAAGGTTTATCGGAAAAGGGGGAAAATGTCGAAGGGGTTTTTTTCGGGTGTTATGCCTGGGGGGGTTCCCCCTGTCCCCAAAACCCTATCAAGAAAGCGTTTTGGTCAAGGTTGAATTAGATTTTAAAGGGCCCCCTGTATATAAAATTTTTCCCACATATAAGTGTGGATTTTACTAAATTGGGAGTAAGTTTAGATCTTTGAAGAGTGGGGGGGGTGTTTTCCCAGGGATGGGATTTAGTGATTATTTTACTGCAGATTTTTTTTGGGGGTTTATTTTTGGGGCTTTGGGTGTGTTGCGGGAGTTGATCCCCAAGCACAAATAAAAAGGTGAGGTATGGATAAAAAATTGAGTGGTATATGTGAGAAGGGCTTTTTTGGGGCACGTGTATCGTATTTTGGAGAGGTCCCAACCTTTTTTTGGATATTTTTTTTTGGCTTTTATGCGGGAAATATGGGTGCTAAAAATTCGGGTTTTTTCCCAAAGGTAAAAAGCCTAAAGAATTTTCCCCCATTTTTTCCCTGGTAATTAGAGTTTTTGTCAATCTTAATTTTTAATTTGTCCCATCTCCTGCTCTGCAAAAAAAACATAATATAGTAAGTTTTGCCCAGGTTAAGGGGAAAGTTTATTGGCGTAAACCAATTTCCGAAATTTTAATAGCTCTTTCCCACAATGGTTTTAAGGGTGGCAAGATTGGGGGAGAAGGAGATGCTTAAGTCGTGTCATCAGCAAAGAAATGGGTTTCAGGTGTTGGGATACTTTTGGGGAAGGTCATTGTTTGGTATATGAGGAAAAGCGGGGGCCCAAAGGGACCCCCCCCCTGCAGAACTCCAGTTTTCAAGTGGCCGGGGGGTTGTGATGCGTGTCTTTAATGGTGACTTTCTGATACCTATTTGTAATGTAAATTTGAAATAAGAAAACGCATGGCCTTTTTATACCGTAGTGGTCAAGTTTGTGGAGTAGGATTTGTTGGGGGTTTAAAATGTTTTCAAAACCCTTTTTTTAAGGTCAATAAAAATTCCTATGGGTATTTCCCTTTTTTTTCCAAGCTGTTAAAGCAGATCTAGCATTTTTATGATTGCTCATTTTGTGCCTTTTTTTTTTTTTCCTGAATCCAAACGGCAGGGGGTTGGTATGTTTTTAGGGCCCTTTTTTTAAAAGAATAAAAGTTTTTCCTGTGCACGAGTTTCTCAAAATTTTGGATAGCAATGGGAAGTTAGATATTGGGCCCAAAGTTGTTTTAAATTGTAGGGTCCCCCACCTTTAAAGTATTTGGGGGTAACCCTTGCCCCTCTTGAGTAGTTTTTGGGAAGGTGCTGGCTCTATTGGGCTTGGGGGAAAAAATAATGAAATAGCAAAGCGAAAGGACATGGGCCCGGGTCGCTTGTAAAAGTAATGGTGGGAATAAAACAAGATTTCCTGATTATTTTTTAAATGACGGAAGGAAAATATGCTGGAAATACCTGAGGGAACGTTCGCCCTTTTAAAATTTATTTTGAGAAAACCCCATCCCTCATTTGGATCTTGGAAAAACTTCAGGACCCCAAGTGATGGTCACATATACGGGGCGGGTGTTGCATTGCCGAGTGTGTGGACCTACGTCACACTGGGTGCAGTGTGGTCGTCCCGCAGGGGTGAGGAAAGCTGGTTGTCATCTGGAGGCTTTTGGTTGTTCCCGGAAAAGATGGCTGGGAAAGGAAAGGAAAAGCTACATCCCAAATTCAGCCCTGGAGTGTGAAGGTGGAGCAATGGGAGTTGCCAAAAGGGGGGCCCGTGTGACGCTTCTGGGGGGGCCAAGCAATCGGGGCCAACCTGAGGTTATAGGCAGTGTGATGCCTAGGAGGCTCGAGCAGTGGAGGCCACAATTTGATAAAGGTGCTGCTTTATTGTTTGGGTACCCCAGGGGTGGGATCAGTAAGGGGGTAGTTGTTAAACCCCGGTCCAAAAGGGGGGATCAAGGGGGCGGGGTTTGGTTAGGTGACTGAGGATAATGTGGCTGACGCTATTGGGGGAAATTTTAAAATTGGGGGCAGTTTTTCATAATGATGGTCTCCAAGAGGAAGAATGGGAAAGGGTTAATCCCCCCCCCCGGGGTTTATGGAAAAGGGCCCGGGTGCACTTCTGATAAGGGAAACGTCGCTGTAGCCCCCCGTTTGGTTTTAAAAAAGGGGTGGGGCGAAACATGGGGAAGGATGGCCCCGGGGGGTTCTAAGGGGCCAGGGGCTGTGAAAGGGGGGTTCTTTAGGGGGGTTTGGGTGGTGACTAGGGGGAAAATGTTTTTAGGGCAGGTGGGTCAAGATGTGTCAGTGCCCAAAGGGAAAAAAACCTCTGCCAGCCCTTTAGGTGTTTAACTGTCAAAGTTTACTGGTTTTTAGGGCATAGGTTGAAGTGTAAGTGGTTTTTGTGTGTTTTCAGTTCAGAATGGGTGGATTTTTTGTTTTTTGCAAGAGCACAAACACAAGCTTTTGGAAAGCGAGTTGGTGAAAAGGTTTATGGTTTTTTGTGGGGCCGCATTTCCCAAATTTAAAGGGGGCATAACATAAAGTGAGGGAAAACCCGCCCGTTTTTTTTTCCCTTTTTAGTGAAGAGGGTGGGAGGGGGGATCTTGGGGTTTTATGGGGCGTGGGGGGGGGGAAAAGGGGGGGGTTTGTGTGTGTTTATACTCCCGGGGGAGGGGGTGGCCCGGGTTTAAAAAAGCATTTTTTTGAGGGATGTTTTTTGGGCTAAACATCTTTGGTCATTCCCCGCCCTTTGAGGTCTTTGGGGGGGGCCCGGAATTTTGTGGTAGGCCCCAAGGGGTGGAGCCCCTGGGGGGGGGTTTTTTTCAATAGTTTTGGGGGAACTGGTTTTAAAAAGGGAAAGGGGTTTTGGGGGATGGGGGGGTGTGCTTTTCATGGGGGGGAACAACCTTTTTTGGGAGGGGGTACGCCTTGGGTTTAAACATTTGTATGTGACTTGGATGGCAAAAAATTAGGGGGGTTTCATGTGGTTTGGGTTGATTTTTTCAGACCATTTTAAAGGGGTTTTTGGTGGGGTTTTTGGGTGGGGAGGACTGCTTCCCCAGGTAAGGGGTTTCTGGGAAAATTTAATGTCTGGCTCTTTTAAAGTGAGGAAAAGGGGGGTTTTTGTTTGCAAAGAATTTTGGGAGGGCCTGGGATGGGGGAGGCAGGGGGAGGGGTTTGTTGGGGGGTTGGGGGGGTTAAAGGGACAAGAAAAGGCTCCAGGGCTTTTTTGTTTGGGGGGGCAGAGGGGGGCTCAGTTTGCCTTAGGCTTTTCAGGGATCTTTATGGGGAGTTGTGGGAATTTTATGGGATAATAGGGGGAAAACCCTGTTGAGGGAATAGAGGGGTTGAAAAGGGCAATATAAAGGGAAATGCAGAATGAGAGGGTTTTATGCAATGCAGGTGGGGGGGAGGGGTTTTGGGGGAGGTGGGGTTGGGGCCCGACCCCTCAGTGTGTGTCCTGCATTTTTGCAGCAGCGACAGCAAAATGGCCACGGAAATGGTTTAAAATTTCATGTGCATTTAGGAAAATGGAAAAGGGGATAAGAAAAGGGGGGCCCAAAAGGTTTTGGGTTTCCCAAAGGAGGGTATGAGAGGTTTTTTGTGGATAAACCCGGCATGGGGCATATGTGAGGGGTGTTGGGGAAAGGGAGGGGGGCTGCTTTTTCAGGCATGGGGGAGATGGGTAAGGTTTTTTCTTGAGAAGGGGGGGCCCGGGGGCGTTAGGTGGGATTATTGAGGGGGAAAAAGGTATGGACGCATTGATGGGAATGTGTAGGGAAATAAGGTGGATTGGGGGTCGGGCCCAGTGGGAAATTTATGTACACATGGAGTGTTTTTTAAAAGGGGTTTTTTTGGGTTTTAGGCTGTTCAGTGAGAAAAAAGGGGCAGGAGGAGAGATGGGGGAATTTGGGGAAAAAGATAGCAGTTTTTGGTCCATGGGACCAAAGGGGGGGTAGATGTCAATGATGAGGAAAAATATTTTAGCAATTTTTTGCTTTAGTGGGTGGATTTTAAAATTTTTTGCTAAAAAAACTGGGCAAAATGCTTGAAAGGGTCATTGGAAGAGTTGCTGTAGTGGGGCCAAAAAATTGGGGGGGCCATGGAGGTCAATTTTAGAGGGGGAGGGGGTAATTTGGGGATTAAAGAGTGTGTGGAAAGGAGTGGGGGGGGGGGAATGTTTGTGCTGAATTAGAGTGGGAAAATATGTAGTGTGGGGAAAAGGGGGCTTTGTGGATTTAAAGCCATGGGCAAGGGTTTTTTGGGGGAAAGATCGTGCGTTTCCGCCCCACCCTTTTTTAAACAGGGGTGGGTACGTGGTTTTGCAGGTGAAAGGGAAACATGGGGGTCGCCCGTTGTTGAAAGTAAGGGGTTTAGACAGGGTTTCCCCTCTTCCCCAGCTTCTTTTTTCATGTTTCAGGATCCCTTTTATAGGGTGTGGAGACAAGTGGGGAGAGATGGGGTTTTTTGGGGGGGGGGGGGTTGTCAGACCCGGGAAATTTTTGGTTATGTTGGGTGTTACGAAGGTTTCTGGTCATGGGGGGGGGGAGAGTTTAGGGAGTGTGGGGTGCTCGTGGATTTATTTGGAGATGAACAGGATGGGGGTGATGTAGCTAAGTCAGAGTTTAGGGGGTGGGGATCAATGGGGGGAAAATGGGGGAAAACAGAGGGAGGGCTGTAGTGGATCAGGTGAAGATTTGTGGATTTTGGGAATGAGGGATGAAGGGAGGCGGGTGTGTCAACCAGGCAGTGTTGTGGATTGCTGATTTGGAAATTTGAGGGCTGGCCCAAATCCCTCACACATACAAAAGTAAAAGTGGTTTAAATTTTAGTAGTAAAAAATGGGATGTGGTGGCGATGTACCCATGGTACCGAAGGATGTTAAAAATTCTCATTTGGGAGTCGGGAGTGATTGGTTGAGGAGGGGGGGGGTAATCCCCAGTTGCCAGGGGGGGGCTGGGTTAATCCTTTGGGGGGAGACTGAAAAGTGTTTAAAGTGAAGGTGGGTTCCTCAGGTGGGAGGGTGGGGGGATAGGGATTGTGTATGAGGGTGTTCGGAGGGGGTGGGGGGGAGGGATTTTAAGGGACTGGAGGATTTTTATGGGTGTTAGTGCATGTTTGGGATCCGGTGATCTACGGGTTGGGGGCATCGAGAAGTGGTTGGGACCAGAAGGGGGTTCCATGGGAAGGGGCGTACCCCAAAAGTAAAAATGGTGGATATTTGGGGGCGCTTCGAGGGGTTTCATAAGGGTGGTTTTGGGGGGAGGTAAAGTACAGGCTCCTTCATGGGATCCCCGCCATCAAGGTGGCTTTACATAATAGACAGATTTGGGAGGGAAAGGGGATGCAGAGAGTGTGGGGGGGGGCCGGCATTTCATGGGTATATTTTGCGACGTTTTGGTATTTTAGGAATGGGTGGGGGGGCATGGTATTTTGGGGGGGGGGAGGACTGTCAGTTTTGTGGGGGTTAATTTTTGGATGTGGGTGGATAGGGCACGGGTCCAGAGAGCTCTGCATACCTGTAGTCGTTTTGTTTTTTTTCTCATGGGGAATGAGGGGTAAAAGGGGAGGGGGAAAGTAGAAAGGGCCT
>NW_026468145.1:0-13579 GCF_026875155.1 Cherax quadricarinatus | reverse complement strand
ACCTCTTTCTCCTCCTATTTTTAAAAGATTCTCCTTTGTATGGACTGATAAAGCCACTGTTGGCGAAACGTTTCCTCTTTAAAAAGATCCCCAAGAGTTGCACAGTGTCAAATTTTATCAACATACCCTCAAGCCTTTTTAATATCCCCTTTTTTAAATACTATCTTTCACTTATACACTTCGATCAGGCCCCCCCCTCATTCTTCGTCTAACAATGAATGTAACTTAAGAGTCTTCAATCTTTCTTCAAAAGGAAGTTTTTAAAAGCTTGTATTAATTTAGTCTCCTACCTAAATTTTTTTTAAAAGGTTTTTATGTCCTTTCTGTGTATGGAGCCCAGAATTGAGCTGCATATTAGGTGAGGCCTTTAAAAGAGTATAAAGTGCGTATGACATCGGGAAACTTCTTTCTTACACTTTTTGATAAAAAACCCCAGTAATCTATTTGCCTTTTTACGTACCTTAGGCTTGCTTCTTTTTTAAGGTGCGCTTACCATAACCCCCAATCCTTTTCGAAATCTTTTGGGGCTAAGTTCTCTTATTTAACTTTAAAAGTGCTAGGGTTAGGACACTCACGAGTTTCAGACCTTGCTTTTATCACTTGAACTGCCGCCATTTTTCTACCAAGAGAAAGTTTGTCTAAACTCTGAATTTCCCCTAACATCTCTTGCATCTTCGTGTATGGGCGAATTTGCTCATTTCACTACAATTCCCTTCACAAGATCATTAAATTTTAAATTATAAACAACAAGGGGCCCAAAGACTGATCCCTGTGGAACGCCACTTCTTATGACCCCACTCGGTTTAAAAAACCCCTTTTATGGACACTCTCTCTCCTGTCTGTGAGCCATGATCGATCCACGAAGCCCCCCTTCCCCAATCCCATGACTGCACTTTTTTCCAGTCTTTGGTGGAACTCTATCAAATGCCTTACTAAAAATCTAAAATAAAAAATATCAAATTCTTTATCGTGGTCAACAGCCTAAAAAGCTTTACTGAAAAATTTAATAAATTAGTTAACAAGAGGGCCTCTTTGAACCATGCTGATATCAAATTTTAAGCATGCTTATCGAGAGGCTTTTTATAACCTCAGCTATAATTGACTCTAGCAACTTGCACAATTGAGGTCGGGGGGCTTTTTGGGCGGAAAATTTGAGGTAACGACTTGTCCCCTGTTTTAAAAATGGGAATTTAATTACCCATCTTCCCATATCGAACTACCCCTGTTTGAAGGATAAAAAAAAATATTGTTAAGGGTTTCAAGACTTCCATTTTGCATTCCTTAAAACCCTTTAAAAAAACCCCATCGGACCCAGTGACTTATTTTGCTTCAGTCGGTCTATCTGCTTCACAACCAAATTCACAGGACTGTGATGTTACATAATTTATCTTCTTCTGATCCAAAAAAAAATTTTTAATTAAACCGAATAAAATTGTGTTTCCTGTGTAAAAAAACCGAGGAAAAAAATTTATTTAAAATCGAGCACTTTATTCTCTTTGTCAGTAAGATGCCCATAGTTTTTTTTTAAGGGGGGACCTATTTTATCTCTGCTTTTTTTCATATACGGGAAAAAAAACTTTTTGGGTTATTTTTTAGAACCCCTAGCAACTTTTTTCATAGTCCCTTTTAGCTTTTTTATCCCCTTTTTAAATGTCCCCCTTAATGTCAATATACTGATTCATAAGATAAACCCTCGCCTCTTTTGATACCCTTTTAAAAATCCTTTCTTATCCCCCTATAGATATTTCAGCCTATTATTCCCCTTTTGGGTCATTTTAGTTGTTTAAATTTCCCTTTTATAAGGGATAAACTTTCTTTGAGCGGGATGTTTGTTTTTCAAAAACTGTCTATTGATGTTCTTTGTTACCCGTCAACAATGATAATGTTCTTAAGCCCTCGTAAACGCTAACGAAAATCTGGGGGTTACTGGTTATCCCTACATCATACTTCCATTCAATTTTAAATTTAAATTGGGGTTTTTTTTGGGCGCTAGCACCCAGTTCCTCTGAAACCCTTTAAATTTTTTAAAGGGGTTTTTGTTTTTCCAGAACTAAGTCAAGCAGGTTATTTCCCCTGTAGGTTCGTCCAAATGCTTCAAAAAACAATCCTGAACTCATCTAAAAATCGTATGATTCTAAATTTCCAGTCAAAAAAATTCCAAAAAATATGACAAATTTAAAAAGTCTCCTAAATTCCCTACTTTATCGTGCCTTGTGGCCCTAATAATTTCCCCCCTGGGAGTCCCCTTGGGCCCCATCAAAATTTGGGGGGACGGTATATCACACCAAAAAAATTTTTTTTTTTCATCCCCCTCTGAAAATTCTATCCAAACACCTTTTTTGGTTATTTCAGACTTAATACCCTTTTTTTGCAACAGTTCAAGCGTATGGGACATAAATCCCACCCCACCCCCCCCCGATACTTCTTCTTCTTGAAAAATTTTAAAAACCCTTAATTGACATTTGCAGGAAATTCCCGACTTTTTGAATTAAACCCGTCTCAGAATGCAAATACATTTTTGTTACCTGCACTAAACTAGTTCAACTCGTCCACTTTTTCCAGCACTGCGCTTTTTGTGTAATATACAAAGGGCCCTCCTTTTTTTCTTTACTCCCCCCTTTTCTGTTATCCCACAAACTTATTACTGTCCGTAAATTAGTGCCACTGGTTTTCCCAATACCACCTCATTTTCCTATTACTATTCTCCAGTCTATGTTACTCCCCCCTGCGCTTCACAGTTTTCCCGCCAAAACCCATACACTAACTATTCCATTTAAAGACCTAAAGCCCCCTCCACTGCTTGGCCCAGTGCTCCCACCCCACACCAGATAAGTGAACCCCATCCCCGGATACATGTCATTTTTGCCATAGAAGAGCCAGTTGCAATGAAGTTACCGCTTTTCCCTTTCAGTACTTGCCCCCCCAATTCCCAAATTCCCCCTTCCCCCCCCCCCCCCCCTCCCTTGGCAAAATGCCACATAAAAACATTTCCCAAACCCTTTCCTCCTAATTATCTCTATTGCTTTCCTATACCCGCTAACAGGTCCTCATCCTACGTCTGCCAAAAATCGTTGCCTTCCCGAACAGAAATAGGGTTCTCCCATTACCCCTCATATGTCTCCAGACGGCTAACAATATCCTTCTTCCCAGCCCCAGGAAAACAAACCCCCGGGCCTCCACCCCTACCCTTCAAGCAGAATGCCCTATCCATGAAACCAAATCTGGCTATCCCCAACAACAACAATGTTTTTCCCTTTTCCTTTGCGTCTTTCCGTCGTGATGCTCCGATTTGCCCACTCACATTCCCGGGTACTTTTACCCCCACTTGTAAATTCGTCAAACTTTCTCGATGGTCTTCGTTGGGGTTTCTAGGGATGTCTTACTAAACGCCCTCCCAATGCTTCTTTGGTGTTTCGTTGTGGCATTCCAGCAAAACACTACATTTCCGGGGTAGCCCCGAAAAATATTTGGGGAAAGTTTCCACGGAAAATTCTTCGGGTTTCTTTTGTTTCCGCCTCAAAAACCGTTTTCTTTTTTCCCTTTTCCTTGGTTCCATGTTGCCGGCCCCCACTGAGCAAGCCCCCCTCAAAACCCCGGGGGACTCACAACAGAAGGATAGTGTCAGTGGGAATTTTAGCTGGGAGTGGGACGTGTGCTTACCTAACACTCGACGATTTTCCCCTCCCCTCAAAATTCCCCCGTTTTGAGTAGTGCTTTGAGTGGGGGGGGCTTGCTGGACCTTCGTTTTTCCCTTCCCACCATCAGGATTGGTGCGTGGGTGGTTCCCGGGACCAAAGGGGCAGGAAGCCTCTTGCGGGGGCCTCCCAATTCTCCTCCCCTGTTGACTGAAACGCCATACACCCCAGTCTCGCCCCCACTCGGTTATACAGGGGCTCCATCAAGCCTACTTTTTCACCTCCTCGTGTCCTGCGCCAGGAAATTTACGTGTGTCTACTTACACGAAAACTTGCCTATGAGTACTCTAATTTTTTGGGCCGATTGTCACCCCCAAATTACATCTTTTTCGAAATTAACATGTTTCGTTGCCTTCCACCCCCCCCCCCCTTTCCCCACTCCCCCCCCAACCTCCCACCCTCCCCCTCTGCTTCTACAAAATTTCCTTTTTCCTTCTGGGCAAAACCTAAAATTTTTCTAATCCTGATACCACTATCTGCCGGGAAAAATTTTTATATCAGATCATGGTGCACCTAACTTAAAGTCTTAAAAACCAATTTCAGGTTTACAAACCCCTTTTCTTGAAAAACATTCCTAGGGAAGGTACACCTAAAGCGATCCCAAAGACAAAAACTCCCCAAGCAGGCTTCACCTTATTTGCACCCTAGCCCCCGGGGCCAAAAGCAAAAGTCTTTGGCTAAACACTTTAGACAACTCTCTCCTGACAGCCTATGACACAGAAAAAGGAAGATTTAAATTTAAAAGATATCAGTACAAAGGGAACAAAGTCTCGGGTTGAAAAAATTTTCAGACCAGAAAACTCTCCCAAATTAAAAATTTTACGTGTTTACTCCCTGCTGACCCCTCTACACTCTTCAGTCAAGGAATCTTTCCCAAGACCTTCCGCATTCCTCCAAACGCCCCTTCACTCCGAACTTCCCCCCAATCACACAATTTTCTTAAATGCTCCCAAATTCGGCCACGAAAAAAAACCATGCCATCTACACAAGTTGCTCCAGATTTTCCCGCAACTGGCCATTCTGGAATACTTGCCCCTTTCCCATTTAAAAAATGTTCCTAACTGGGGCGGGTCACACACTGCAGTTGAAAAATTTCCCTGCCCTTTTTGAAAGCACTTTTCTCTCCTCCTCGAGAAAACCAACCTCCCTCTCCCCCCAAACCCTTTCCCTGCTCCCCCCTCCCCCCCTTACCTCCCCCCCCTTTTCCACACCTCCCCCCCCCCTCCCCCAAATGCCTGGGCCTCCCCACGCATTTGGGCTACCCTTCTACTCACACCATAAAACACCAAACCAGCTACAAGCACTTCTCCTTTTTAAAACCCCCAACACTAAAATACAAAAAAAACGTAAAATTGGGAAACGGGCTCCCCACTCTGCGTTGGTAATCTCAAAAGCTTACCAATAAACTACTACATGCCCTTTAAACCTAATCTTGTCTGCTAAACAATCTTCCCCCCCCCTTTTTAATTATCCCCCCTTTCCTGCTTTTTTCCCCAACCCTCCTACAACCTCTCCCCCCTTCCTTTCTCTCCCCCCCCCCCCCCTTTCTCCCCCAGCTCCCTCCCCCACTCCCCTCTCTTCACTACTTCTACACCTCCCCCCAAAACCCCCTACTGCTATGCAAACGACCACCCTCCCCCCCTTTTTTCCCCCCACTTCACCCCCTTTCCCAAAAAGTTTTAAATTCCTCACAGTTTAAACCAAAACTTCCACTTCCCCCCTTGCATCCCCCTTTTGGGGCCCACTCCCCCCAAAACCCAAAAACCCTCCCCAGGCCCCAACTCCACCCCCCTCCAGCCCCAAATCCACTCAAACCAAAACCCTCCCCCAATTTTCCCTAAGGGAAACAGCCCAAAGAACAAAAAAAACAGATCCACCCTTTTCCCCCCCCTCCGGGAAAAGGGGTTCCGTAGCCCCTAAAAACACACACCCACTGATGGAAACCATTCACGGGTTTTAAATCCAAACTCCTCCCCCGACTTTAAATTTGCAAGAGGGGAAACCTTTAAATCACTTTTTAAGGTGATTCATTAAAAAGAAAGTTTTACTTTACAATTAGACACCACTGGCCAGCCCCTTGAAGCAGAGGGGGCCCAGATATTGTTTTTTGCTAAACATCCCTGCCTAAAAGCCCCTCATGATCCGCCTTTAAAGGTTTTTCTGCACCATCCCCCTTTTTGATCCCCCCGAGGGGGTTTTCCCCATCCTTTTTCCTTTTCCAAATAAAACAGGAATTTCCCCAACCCCTTTTTATTCCCAACACGGGTCTTGCGGTCAGAATACCACACCCACCTTGGCCCCTTTACCCTTTTTAAACCACCAAAGCTCGCCCAAACCATTCTCAAAATACACGACCTTTCCCTTTGTCTTCAACTACACCAACACACCCAAATTACCTACTAGCTGACATGAAAGCCAAACACACTGCCTTTCAACACACCATTAAAAAAAAAACCAACTTTGGCCCCCAAATTTCCAACTTCACAAAACCCTAAAAAACATAATTCATCTTGGCCCCGACTTTAAACCTTTTTCAAACCCCCACGGCCCAAAGGGAAACCAGACTTATTCTTTGGCCCAAAACCGGGGCCACTCCTATTTCAACTTACAAACTACCTGGGCCCCATTACGGCTCTGATCACATCCCCCGTCATCTTACACATCTCCCCAACCCTATCCCATTCCAAAACCACACCTTTAAATTTTCCCACAAGAAAACCCCCCTTTTTTGGAAAAAAATGGGGGGTGCTTTCAAAAAAAACCCTAGACAATATTTAAAACCCCACATTTGACTACACCCAAAAAACCTTTCTTTGACATCGATACTCCTTGAGCATCCCGGACACCATTACACAAGCAGCCAAAATTTGCAATACCAAAAAAAAACTCACACCACTCCCTTATTTTTTCAAACCCTACCAGAACAAGAAGATAATATCGGCTACCGCAAAAAGCTTCCCTCCACAAACCAAAGAATTTTTTCCCAAATCCGATTAGATCTCACTTTCCTCAGAAACAACATTTTACACACTAGACCAAGACCCCCAACAATCATGGGTACGACTAAAACAAAAAGCGGACAGGGAAACGGTTTAAAAAAAACAAAACCTTTTTGGAACTTTTGCAAAAAAAAACAGGGCACTAAACCCCCCCAACCCAAAATTTAAAACATCACCCAAAACAACACACACATCTCAGACCCCCAGGCTTTTTACCCAAAAACTTCAAAAACATCGGGGGGAACTTTTTCCACCCTCACCCCCCTCGCCCTAAAAGTTAAATTAAAAACTTTTAAACTAGAAACTGGAACACGCAACACCCCAAGAAACAACACCGACAGCCCCATACATTAGACACTCTTTTTTTTTTTTCCCCCTTTTTTTTTTTTTTTTTTTTTTTTGTTTTTTTTTTTTTTTTTTTTTTTTTTTTTTTTTTTTTTTTTTTTTTTTTTTTTTTTTTCTTTTTCCCCCCCTCCCAAAAAAAATCGACCAAAAATTCCCCCCCCTTTTCCCAAACCAGGGAAACCCTTAAAAAATCTTAACACCCCTTCCTCCATAACTCCTTTGGTGGGCCTTTGGCCCTTTTAAACCAAATCCAAACAATTCCGATTCTATTTTTAAATCTACAAAACCCCAAAACGGACAAGCCCCTTTTCCTCTTTTTCCCTTCCCTTTTTCAAACTCTCCTAACCCCTTCCAAACCCCTTAAAAACTCAACCCCTGAAACTTTCCCCAACGCCTCCTGAAACTTTAAAGGGAAAAAATCCCCTTTAAAAAATCTTAATCCCAAACGCCTTTCCCCCCCAATTTTTCCAAAAACAATTTCCCACCTTTTTCCCCAAATCCCTTTGGCCCTTCAGAACAAAACAACCCAAAATGCCAAAATTTAAAACCCCCTTCACACAAAACACAAAAAAAGGGAAAAGGAACCCTTGGGCAAAAAGGGGGATAAAACCTTTTCAGGTGGGGAAAGATTTTTTTAAAAAACTTGCCTCCTTCAACCCGTCCAATTCGAAACTCCCCCGCCCAAATTCCCTTAAAACGGCCGTCCCCTGGAATCAAATTCCCGTTTACCGGGCAAAATTTACCAAGGGTGGGGCCCCCAAAACTGTTTTCCCCCTTTCCCCCTTTAAATTTTTTTCACCCCCAAAAGGCACCAAAATCCCCCTTTTAAAAATTCCCAATAGCCATGAAACTTACTCAAACCCCCTTTTCCTCTTTCCAAAAAAAACTTACAAACAAAACCCCAAAAAAGGGTTTACGGGTGCTTGGGGAACAAAAAAGGGGGGGATTCCCCCAAAACCCCAAAAGCCCCGGGGAAATCCCCCGGGGAAATTGTATTTTAAAACAAAGGGAAAAAACCCCTTATCCTCCTTTCCCTTTTCGAAACAGAACCCCAAACCCCAAAATTTTTCTTCCCTATCCCCCAAACCCCCTTCAAAAAACCTTGGCCCCTGACTTACCTTCTTCGGTTTTCCCCCGGGCCCCTTTTACCCCAAGGGAAATTTTTGTTTAAGTTTTCCCCCCCCCGGGGCCCAAACCCCAAACCCCATCCCCGCTTCCCCCCGGGAAACCCAAAAAAAACCCAAAATTTTCCCTTTTAATACCCTTCCCGATCCCCTTTCTCTTTAAACCCCCCTCAAGTACAAACTCGCACTAACTTAAACCTGCCTCTCAATACTCGTAAACTCCTCTGCAACTTCCTAGACGGCCGTACCATGAGAATCAAATTCCAAGGCTGTTACCTGACTACTTCACACTAAATGCTGGAGTACCCCAGGGATCTGTCCTTTCCCCTACCCTCTACATTTTATACACTAACGACATTCCAACACCTGTATACCACAACTCCATCACACTAGCCTATGCAGACGACATTACACAACTTATCACTCATGCCAATATAGATACACTCACACACAAAACACAAAATGAGGTTGACAGGATAGCCATCTGGGAACAAAAATGGAGGATCAAAACCAATGCAGGAAAATCCAGCATTACGTATTTTAACTACAGGAAACGTGATCCTCCATTACCTGTCGAACTCAGAACAGCTGACACCCGCACTTACTTCCCTATCACACAATCTGTCACTGTCCTTGGCGTTAATCTTGACTACCTTCTTCGTTTACACGGACACATTCACTCAAGGCATGCAATAGCTAGTAAGTCCCTTGCGGGCCTCTACAAGCTGAAACATGCCTCTCAACGCACCAAACTACACCTCTACAAATCCCTAATACGTCCTCTGATAACTTACTCTCCTCTAGCCCTCTCTCTTGCAGCAAAAACAAACTTACTTAAACTACAGCGTGTCCAGAACAAGGCGCTGCACTGGGTGCTTGATGTCAGATGGGAGGACTTCGCCACAAGCGAGTCTCTCCATGCCCAGTTAGACGTCCCTGCGCTGAATCTGTACTGGAAGAGGCTCAGTGACAGACAGATAGACAAACTTGAGACACGACATGACTACTGGACCTCTCTCCTTGACGAAGACATTCGCAGACCCACAAACCAACACAACCTTTTCTACTCCTTGCATGATCCTGCTCCTAACCCTACTTACAAATAACCTTGGATCCGCTGACATGTACCTTCTAAGACAGGTACCATTCTCTGACCCACGTTCGCCTTAGCTTTTTTGGGTTAAGTTCTGCACTCCTCTCTAGCTCTAAACGTCGCAAGTCCCTTACTCCCAGCTTACCCCACCGGAGTCCCAACAGAAGAACCGGAATTTCTCTTTTCAATATCTGTCCCACGATCGCCTTTGCTGCTGGGTTAAGCCCTGGCTCTATTTCTACGACTAAGAACACTCCTCTCCAGCACTATTCTTCGTCTGTCCCGTCTTCCCCGCTCATCCCATTTGGGATCTTACCTGAACTTTCGTTCGTTCGTTCGTTCTTCTGCTTCAGAATCTCCACGACTATTGTGCTCTTCGCACCTACTCCTAGGTTGAGGGACTGATTACCTCATCTTATGTACATAGTTCTACTGTCTTCAAGTTATGTCATAGAATTTGTATTGATAAAGCCACTGGATGGCGAAACGTCTACAATAAAGATACCCAGATGATGCACATGTGTCTTAACATAAGAACATAAGAACATAAGAAAGGAGGAACACTGCACCAGGCCTGTTGGCCCATACTAGGCAGGTACTTTACAATTCATCCCACTAAAAAACATTTGACCTACCCAATTTTCAATGCTACCCAAGAAATAAGCTCTGATGTGCAAGTTCCACTCAAATCCAACCCATCCCACTCATGTATTTATCCAACATAAATTTGAAACTACCTAAAGTCCTAGCCTCAATAACCCAACTAGGTAGACTGTTCCACTCATCTACTACCCTATTTCCAAACCAATACTTTCCTATGTCCTTTCTAAATCTAAACTTATCTAATTTAAATCCATTACTGCGGGTTCTCTCTTGGAGAGATATCCTCAAGACCTTGTTAATATCCCCTTTATTAATACCTATCTTCCACTTATACACTTCGATCAGGTCTCCCCTCATTCTTCGTCTAACAAGCGAATGTAACTTAAGAGTCTTCAATCTTTCTTCATAAGGAAGATTTCTAATGCTATGTATTAATTTAGTCATCCTACGCTGAATGTTTTCTAACGAATTTATGTCCATTCTGCAATACGGAGACCAGAACTGAGCTGCACAATCTAGGTGAGGCCTTACTAATGATGTATAAAGCTGCAGTATGACCTCTGGACTTCTGTTGCTTACACTTCTTGATATAAATCCCAGTAATCTATTTGCCTTATTACGTACGCTTAGGCATTGCTGTCTTGGTTTAAGGTTGCTGCTTACCATAACCCCCAAGTCCTTTTCGCAATCTGTATGGTTAAGTTCTACATTATTTAACTTATAAGTGCTAGGGTTATGGACACTCCTGAGCTTCAGAACCTTGCATTTATCTACATTGAACTGCATCTGCCACTTTTCTGACCAAGAGTAGAGTTTGTCTAAATCCTCCTGAAGTTCCCTAACATCTACCTTTGAATCAATTATCCTACCTATCTTCGTGTCATCGGCGAATTTGCTCATATCACTAGTAATTCCTTCATCAAGATCATTGATATATATTATAAACAACAACGGGCCCAAGACTGATCCCTGTGGAACGCCACTTGTTACTGATCCCACTCGGATTTAACCCCATTTATGGACACTCTCTGCTTCCTGTCTGTGAGCCATGATTCGATCCACGAGAGCACTCTTCCTCCAATGCCATGAGCTGCTACTTTCTTCAACAGTCCTTGGTGCGGAACTCTATCAAATCCTTTACTAAAATCAAAGTAAATAATACAAATTTTTTTCGGGTCAAAGCCTAAAAAGTTTTACTGAAGAAAGTTAATAAATTGTTAGACAAGTGGCCTTTTGTGAACTGCTGAGTACATTAATAAAGCTTTGCTTTCGAGTGGCTTCTTAAATCTCAGCTATAATTGACTCTAGTAATTTTCACAATTGAGGCAGGTTTATTGGGCGGTAATTTGAGGGTAACGCTTGCCCCTTTTTTAAAAAATAGGAATTACATTACCCATTTCCACATATCGGGACATACACCGTTTGAAGAAAAAATTTAAAAATTTTATTTAAATGGTTCACAGCTTCCTTTGCATTTCCCTTTTTAAACCCCTTTAAAAAACCCCATCAGGACCCCGGGGACTTATTTTGCTTCAGTCGGTCTATTGTCACAACCATTTACTATACTGTGATGTTACATAATTTTTCTTTTCTGGCCCCCATAAAAATTAATTACCGGAATATTTTTTGTGTCCCTGTGAAAAACCGAGGGGAAAAAAATTATTTAAAATCAGCACATTTTTTTCTCTTTGTCAGTAAAATGCCCATAGTTATTTTTTTTGGGGACCTATCATATCTCTGACTTTTGTTCTATATACCTGGGAAAAAATTTTTTGGGGTTTGTTTGAACCCTAGCAATTTAATTTATAGTCCCTTTTAGCTTTTCTTTTCCCCCTTTTTTAAAGTCCCTTTAATGTCAATAAGATTTATAAGTGACCCCCGCTTCTTTTGATACCTATAAATTCCTTTCTTATGCCCTATAGTTTTCACCTTTTTTCATCCTTTTGGGTCTTTTTATTTGATCTAATTTCTTTATAAGGGATAAATGTTCTTTTAGCAGCAGTATTGTGTTCAGAAAATGTCATTTGGTACCTCTTTTTTACCCCAGTCAACAGATATAAGGTTTCAAAGGGGCCCATTGTTATCTCTAAGCGAAAATTGGCTGTTCTGAGTTCCCCCTATATCATACTTCCTTCAATTCAAAATGTAAATTTTGTTTTGTGGCGCTAGCACCAGTTCCTCTGAAACTTCAAAATTATTAAAAAGGGATTCATTGTTTCCCAGAACTAAGTAAAGCGGTTATTACCCCTTGTAGGTTTTTACAAACTGTTTCAAAAAAAAATCCTGAAACTTCAAAGAAGTGTTGTTTTAAATCCCAGTAAAAAAAATTCCAATCAATAGACTAAAGTTAAATCTCCTAAAATTTACTACATTATCGTGCCTTGTGGCCTTAAAAATTTTCTCCATGTAGTTTCCCGGGCCCCTACTAATTTGGGGACGGTATACAACCTAAAGTTAATTTTCACCCCCTTGAAAATTTATCCAAACGACTCTGTTGTGTTACTTCAGCCCCTTTAAAACCCGTTTTAATGCAACAGTTCAAGCGATCTCGGGCATACAATGCCCCCCACCCCCTTCCCCCATACTCATTACTTGGAACAAATTTTAAACCCCGAATGTACATTTGAGGGATGTCCCCCCACTTTTTGAATTAAACCACGTCTCGTAAAGGGGAAATCATCTATTTTCCACACTAGCATGTCTCAATCGTCCATCTTATTCCAACACTGGATATTTGTGTAATTATACTTAGGACCCCCCTTTCCTTTTTCTTCCCGCTCCTTCTGTTATTCCCCTAAACCTATTTTCTGCCTTGTCAATTAGGCCACTGGCTTTTTCCCATATCCACCTCTTTTTCCCATAACTGTTCTCCTAGTACTATTTTACCCTGGACTTACAGTTTTCCCCAAAAACCAATACCCCAATATTCTAGTTTTTAAAAACCTAACAGTCACTCCACGCGTTGGCCATGCTCCCCCCCACACCCAGATAAAATGAACCCCATCCCTGGCATAATTCATTTCGCCTAGAAGAGGTCCCAGTTTTTCAATGAAAGTTCCCCTTTTTCCCTTTCAGTATTTGTCCCCGCCCGCAATTGAACCAATTGTCTGGACAACCATTCATTTCCAATCCTCTCCTTGGCAAAAAGACATATGCAGGGTTTCCACCCCTTTCCCCCTAATTTTTTCTATTGCTGACCTATACCTGCTAAACAGGTCCTCACTCCTACGTCTCAACTCGTTGCCTCCCGACTGAGAAGATATGATTGCTCCCATTACCTTTGTGATGTCATCCGCGGCTAACAAAATCCTTCTCCCTGCCCAGGAAAAAAACTCTCTGCCCTACCCTGTCCTTCAAGCAGAATGCCCTATCCTTACCTAATCTGGGTTCCCCAACAACAACAATGTTTTTACCCTTCCTTTGGGGTCGTCCGTCGTGATGCTCCGAGTGTCGATACATTCGCCAGGTACATTACACCTTTTAAATTCATCAAACGTTCTCGTGGTCTTCGTTGGGGGTTTTTTGGGGTGTCACTCACCCTGCCAAGCTTCTTTGGTGCTCGTTGTGGGTTCCCCGTAGAAAACTCACATTCGTCGGGGCACGAGAAGGGTTTTAAGTTTCCCGGGAGTCTTCAGGGGTTTTTCGTTGTTTCTGCCCCTCCCAAACCCTTTTTTTTGATCTTCAGCTTGGTTCCATGTGCCCGGGCCCCTGACCAACTCC
>NW_026468144.1:0-12788 GCF_026875155.1 Cherax quadricarinatus | reverse complement strand
TTTTGTCACCCTGTTACCTTTCCATTTGTGAAGCAAAAAAAACGCCCCTTCTCTCCTCCTCTCTCTCTCTCCTCTCTCTCTCTCCCCCTCTTTTTACCCTAAAGAATCTGATCTTTCTCTTCTCTAGAATTTTCAATTCTCTCAGATTTTTTTCTTCCATAATTAAGCTAATTTTAGTCTTAATATCTGTGCTTTATTACTCTCATTATTAGCAGTGAGGTTTGATCCAGGATCTCCTCCCAGACCTGGCCTGGTCACAGACCGGGCCGCGGGGGCGTTGACCCCCGGAACTCTCTCCAGGTAAACTCCAGGTAAACTCCAGACCACTGTCACCACTAGAATTTCCACTGCTTACAGACATCTTAGAAATTAATAGCAAAAAACGCTTATTACAGTAGAAATTGCTTATATAAAACAATAAATCACACAGCAAAGTACATAGGTACATTAAATGATTATTCATAGAGAATTATTATTATTAAATAACTCCCTAAATCACTAAATGTGCACACACAAAAATCAAGCAGAAAAATAACAGTATTAATAATACCTGTGAAACGTTATTATAATATTTTAATGCTTCATTTAAATGTGAATTATCCTTCTAAACTTAATAATTCATCCCTTCAGGCCCTCATGTTACGCCTTTTTACTGCGTAACGTAAATAAAAGTCCTGGCTCCTAAAGGGTAAACGACCTGCCTAGTGTAAGGGCATTTATATTATTTAAAATAGAAAAAAAGACCACACTGCGGCCAGGTTGTGCCTTCACATTAAATTTGGAACGTTAATTAGTCAGTATTAAATTTATTATAAAGAAGGACACAAAAACTCACGTATATATAGAACTGGCGTTAGAAATCAGTAATAACAACAGCAGCAGCAGCAACAACAACAACAACAATAATAACAACCCAAGTTTCGCATCCGACCTTTATTTTACTCCACATAATCCTTGAATTTATTTATTTTTCACACTTTTCTTGCCATAACTGATCCTTCATTATCCCTAAATCTTTCAGATAACCCTGACCTAATCCCACTTATTTCCACTCACTGAAGCTCTCCTGCCAGTTCATCTTTGTTTCGCTGAGAGCTAGAACATCCATCTTCTTTTCATTCATAACAATGGTAATCATCTCTTTCTAATCATCTGCACTATATCCACATACATTCAAACATCCAAAGTTAAAGTTTTTCTTATTATTTTTAGCAGTTTATACAGAAGTAGAGGTTACAAATCTTTTGCCCACGGCATCATAGTCTGCGTTTGTGACACACATGGCTTACATAGGGAGGATTCTTATTCTACTTTTCCATGGACATGGTAGGAAATAAATAAGAACAAGAAACTATGAAGAAAAGAGAAGAAAACTCAGATGGGTGTGTATACATATACATGTATATGACTGTGTAGTGTTATCGAAATATAAGTCCCAGAAAAAGACACCCGCAATCCTATCACTGTGTAAAACAATTACAAATTTCCGTTTTAGGCTCATTTGGGAAGACTGCAGTTCCACCCCGGGTGCTTACTGTCTACCAACCTACTACCTTGAACGTGTGATGCTTTGTGGTGTAAATATTATACAGAGAATTCGTAGCTTGGAGATTAGGAAGATGTGCGAAGTTAGTAAAAGTATTATCCAGAGAAATGAAGAAGGGTTGTTGAGGTAGTTCGGACATTTAGAGAGGGTGGAACAAAACAGAAGGACTAGAAGGGTGTATAAATTAGTATTGGAGGGAAGGCGGGGTAAGGGTCACCTTTGCAAAGGTTTGAAGGAGTTCGTAAAGGAGGTATTGTGTGCGTGGCAGGCGTGTGAAGTGTGTTAGATAGGAGTTGTGGAGGCAAATGGTTTTTGAGATTTGATTGCCTGTTGGAGTGTGAGCAAGGCAAAATATTTTGTGAAGAATTCAGTATAACTGTTATCCCCCTGACTTGAAGTCCTGGAGCCAGGAAGTACAATACAGCATTCTGAAGAAAGGTGGGGCTATCTGCAGATTGGAAGGAGACATCTGAACTGTAGTTCAGCGCCCTTCTGGTTACACACGACGGAGCGAGTGATGATGAAACTGTTTTCTCTTTTCGGGTGACCCTAACCTCGGTGAGAGGGCCCGCCAGTATCTTGATAAAAATAATAATATAATAATAATAATAATGAATAATAATAATAATATAAGTAATAATAATAATCATAATAAAATAGAAGAAAAGAAGAAGAAGAAGAAAAAGAAGAGTACCAATAATAATTAATAGAAGAATAGTCACATAAAATAAAATAATAACACTACATAACTATGTCCTAAATAATCGAGAATGTTAATTTTCAGTCTGAAGTCAGAATTAACCAAACACAAAGAAATTTTATTACACAAAACATTGGAATTATATTATTTTTTCTTATTTTGGGTAATGAAGACGAATTAGCAACAATTGAGCTGTTTACATATATGTCGAAAAATTAGAAACTTTTGCAACATTTGGAAATCTTCGTCAACGTTTGCAAATCTTCGTCAACGTTTGCAAATCTTCGTCAACGTTGCAAATCTTCGTCAACGTTTGCAAATCTACGTCAACGTTTGCAAATCATCAGTCACGAATGAAATCATCGTCACGTTGGAAATCTACGTCCAACGTTCGAAAATCATCGCTAACGTTCGAAAATCTTCGTTAACGTGGAAATCTTCGCCAACAAGTGGCTTCGCAGTCAGGAAACAGAGATCAGTGTTGGAAGATGAGAATGAGTTTGAGGTAATTAGTTCCTCAGCTTTGAGTCGACGTGTTTAGTCCACCATTCTTGAGAAAATTTCAGCATATGAGCGGGTAAGTGGATTATACACTGCGAGCAGGTGACATGAAGAAGTAGGAGGTGGAATCACCAATAGAAAATTCCAGTAGCGCAAGCAGGTCACGCCTGTAAGATAGGCAAGCGTTGATGGATTCCCCTTTAACTCACCTGACTGACTGGATACTGGATTGTTGCGACACACCATTAAGAAGCGCTGAGGAAGTTGATAGAAATTATTGCATTTGTTGTGGGTCCAACACGGCTTCTACTAGATTCCAGTTCGGCTATTAGACGGCTTAAACGCATCCCCGTTGTTTTCCTCGACACGACCTCAGCAAAGAAATAATTCAAGGCTTTAGCTTACCCATCAGGGCTCCAACGCGGCCCGTGTACTTTCACAACACGTCTCCAACATGTCTTAAACATAGCTCTAAGACGGCCCATCAGCTATACTTCATCTCTAGAGTGCATTGATTAAAGAGCAGCTTTAATACACTGCAATACACTTTGAGTACAACTTTAATTATGGGTTTATAGTGACTGGAGAAAAGGCAAACAAACGTAAAGAGTGACAGGCATCAGTGCTAAAACATCACTGAAAACTAAGAAAAGGGGGGGGACAATACGATTATAACATTTAAAAACCTACACTTGATATTTTTCTGAGGTAGCAAAATCTATTACAAATTTAATTAAAATTTAAATAGATTTTTCAAAACAATAGATACACGCACAAAAAAGTGATTTGAAAGCAAGGCACTTTATCAATGTGAAAATTAAAAAAAATGATATATAAAACATAAAAAGACACAAACAGTGGAATGAGAAATACACAATTAACTCGCACATAGAAAGAAAAAAAACTTATGACAAACGTTTCAGTCCGACTTGGATCATTAACTGGTTTATACACACTTGTAATTATCCAAGTCAGACCGAAACGTCCTCATAAGCTCCATTCCAGTACGAGTTTATTTGAGTGCAAAATTAATAGATATAATCAAACATGGAAATCAATTTTATTATTCACAAAGACACGCAGAACACTGAAAACAGTACCATATCCGGAAAAATTATTATAAATATTTAAAGAAACAGGTTGGGTAAATATTTTGATAAATCAACTTTAACTTAGTATGAAAATGTTCATTGCTGGCACTTACAAATTCACTTACCACTTGTTATACTCCTCGAAATTACCCATGGAAAGTGACTGTGGAAAGTCTGTGCTTCTCAGTAATACGGACGTCTGTTGGTCATAGCTTGAGATTATGAGTGGCGGTAATAGTAGTTGTAGTAGTAGCAGTACTGGTATTTGTATTAGCAGTAATAACAGTAGTAGTAAAAAGTAATGATGGTAGTATAATTACTATATTTGTGTTTCCTTCGCTAACTTGTTCTTCCAAGGAGCTGGGAGATGAAGTGGAGAGTGAGGTGGGAACCTTTTATGATTCAAAGAGTTTAGTTTTCTCAGAAGACAGCCTTAGTATGTCTGACACTTGTTCTCGGTTGTTTTTACTGTATACCCCCATGTCCACTCTCTTAATAACAATCTTTTCTCCAGTTTCTCTCTCTCTCTCTCTCTCTCTCTCTCTCTCTCTCTCTCTCTCTCTCTCTCATTACACTTCCTCGCAGGACTGTCACTCCCCTCCCATCTTACTAATGAACGACTCTTCCTAATACTCTGGAAGAGCCAGTTGCTTTTAATGATATCGGTATTATCCATACACAATTTTTTTTACCGTCTCCTTTTCCCCCATCGCCCCGCTGTTCGCTTCCATTATCATTCTTCTCCATCTCTCTCTCTTCCCCTTCCTGCCTCCTCGTCACATTACTATTATTCTTCTCTCCCTGCTGCCTACTCTGCACAGTTGCCTGTATCGTGTGTGTGTGTGTGTGTGTGTGTGTTGTGTGTGTGTGTGTGTGTGTGTGTGAACTCACCTAGTTGAGGTTGCAGGGGTCGATTCCAAGCTCCAGGCTCTGTGTGTGTGTGTGTGTGTGTGTATACTCACCTAATTGTGGTTGCAGGGGTCGATATTTAGCTCCTGGCCCCGCTTCTTCACTGACCGCTACTGGATCCTCCCTCTCTCTGCTCCATAAGCTTTATCATACCTCGTCTTGAAACTATGTATGGTTCCTGCCTCCATTACATCACTTGTCAGGCTGTTCCACTTCCTAACAACTCTGTGGCTGAAGAAATACTTTCTAACATCTCTCTGACTCATCTGAGCCTTCAACTTCCAATTGTGACCCCTTGTTTCTGTGTCCCATCTCTGAACCCTCCTGTCTCTGTCCACACCAATCTATTCCCCGCAGTATTTTGTATGTGTGTCTGATGTGTGTGTGTGCGTGTGTATGTGCGTGTGTGTGTATGTGTGTGTGTGTGTGTGTGTGTGTGTGTGTGTGTGTGTGGTGTGTGTGGTGTGTGTGTGTGTGTGTGTGTGTGTGTGTGTGTGTGTGTGTGTGTGTGTGTGTGTGTGTGTGTCTTTTGTTTATATTCCTCCATTCTTTCCTCCTCTCTCCCTCCCTCTGCTTGATCCCTGTGCTATCACTGTCAATATCACCCCTAGTCTCACATCCCTCCTTTAAGTCCCATTCCATTTCCGCTGCCCCCCCTATTTTTCTCTCCCCCTTGGGTTTTTCCAAACCTCCTCCATTATGCCCACCACCCCTATTTCCCTTTCCCCTTCCCTCCTCCATCCTTTTTCCTTCCCCCGACCCCCCACCTCTTTATCCTCCTCTCTTCCTCATTTTTCATCTTTTTCTCCCCTTTCTTTAGATTTTCTCTTATTCCTCTCCTCTCTCTGGGACGTGCATGCTCCTCTCTGCTCTCTTTTTTCTTTCAGTCAATCCTCCCCGCAGCCCTCGTCGGGACCAAAATTAAGTTCCGGGGGGTGTTAGTGTGAGCGCAGGAAAGACCCTTTCAGAGGGGGATGGCATGACCCCCCACCCCCCATTCCCCCAACCCAAAAAAAACAAATCCACTTGCCACGACAAGATTTCACACCCCCCGAGCCAACGCACACACTTAAAAAAAACCAACTACCCCAATCTTTCCCCTGAACTCACTATAACTTTAAAAGAAGAGAAAGCAAAAAGAAGTAAGAAGTCTCCCAAAAATCCAAAGCGCCCTGTGGCAGTGCCAAGCATGACTGGGGTGGCAATTAACCACCCGGTATAATTGTAAAGGAATTCGTCAGTGTGGCAGTCCCACATAGGTCTAAAAGTGATGTGTCGTGTCCCTTCGTTCTCTCGATACGGCAATGACCTTATCGATAAGTGTAACTCATAAACTTATGTGCAAACATGTGTTTAATATTTACACGACACCTTAACCCCCTTTAAAGAAAATTTATACCCCTTTAAATTAATTTTTTTTATAGAGACAGATCTTGTGAGTCGTCACCCATCAAAACGAAAATATCCGCACCCGACCAGGAAGTGCAGTGTTGTTAAACTACAAAAATTGAACTGAGAAATTGGTTTCCCTTTAATTCTTTCAAAAATTTTACCGTGATTACAGTCTGTATCTCCAAAGTCATTGTATCCACTAACCCCTACCCGGCTGATATGCGCTGAGGGAAAGCCTATTCTACCAAATTTTTATTGTTCCATGCGTTTTTTTTTACGGGTTCTCTCACCACCTGTCACTCAGATTTGTCACTGTTTAAACCCAAAATATCTTGATACCTAATTTCTTCTAACGAAAACCTTAATTAACAACCCCTCTTTTGTACCTACCCTTCATCTTCAAATTTCGAAAATGTTTATCTAACTGATTAAATATCAATGATCCAGGCATCATTCCTCTCCCTTTCAGCTCCTCATTGTCGTTTTTCGTCTCTATTCCTCTATTAACATACGTTTTTTAGTTATTCACATTCTGAAAACCCTTTTTAAAATATCCAGCGATTTCATCCCATTAGTTTTACCATATTTTTTTAAATAAAATTTTTTATTTAATTTTTTCACCATTTTTTTTCCTGATGTCATATGTTCCCCTTCTCTTGGTGGTTTTTGTGTAAAAAAACCCTTTTGTATTTGGTTTTTGTTTTATTTTTCTCCTTTTTTAGTCTTTTATTTCCCCTCAGTGTTTTTTGGCCCCCACCCCCCACCCCCCCCCCACAACCCCAAATAAACCCACCACTACACACACAACATACAACACACACATACAAACTCCACATACACACAACCACACACACACCCACGCACGCCCCCAGAAATACATGCAAAGGGGTTTTTTTGACGAGGTATGACAAAATTCAGGAAGGAGAAATGAGGCCTAAAACGATCGTGAAAAGGCGGGGCCAGAGTGGTCTCGACCCCCGCAACACAAATTTTGGGGAGTACATTAGGTTTTAAAAACAAACCCCACACAAACACACACACACACACACACCCCACACACCCCCCCGTCTGTGTAGGGGGGCAAAAAACTAGTGAAAAAGAGAATGGGGAAAAAGGTACAGGAGGATAGGGCCCCGGAAAAAGGAGTTAGTAGGGGAGCCCAAAAAGAGTTGCCAGATAAGGAGGGAGGCCCCCGCGACAGTATGAAAAGCTGCATCGAAAGTCAAATCTGACCCCAAATGCTGTATAGCCATTGGAGGAAGACACAGTCAAGGACCCGGTGATAAGGTGGGAAAAAAAAAGGGGGGAACCCCAAGAAAACGATCAGGGTATGTGAGGAGTCAACACAGATTTAAAGGGAAATATTTACAGTAGAGACAGGGGAAAGGGTTGGGGGGGGCAGACCAGATGGGGACACCGCAAGGAATCACCCAAAAAGTGTTGGAGACATAATACAGATGAGGAGGAGGTGAAAAATGCAAGGGAATGGGACCGGACAAATCTCCCCTGGGTCCTTAGGGGGGAGCAGATATGTTGTGCATGCCACTTACCACAATCTTCAACACGTCCCTGGAAACTGGGCAACTACCTGAGGTATGGAAGACGGCAAATGTAGTTCCCATTTTTAAAAAAGGAGACAGAAAAGAGGCACTAAACTATAGACCTGTGTCATTGACGTGTATAGTATGCAAAATTATGGAGAAGATTATCAGGAGGAGAGTGGTAGAGCACCTGGAACGGAACAAGAGTATAAATGCCAACCAGCACGGATTCACGGAAGGCAAATCTTGTGTCACAAACCTTCTGGAGTTTTATGATAAAATAACAGAAGTAAGACACGAGAGAGAGGGGTGGGTTGATTGCATCTTCTTGGACTGCAAGAAGGCCTTTGACACAGTTCCTCACAAGAGATTAGTGCAGAAGCTAGAGCATCAGGCGCATATAACAGGAAGGGCACTGCAATGGATCAGAGAATACCTGACAGGGAGGCAACAACGAGTCATGGTACGTAATGATGTATCACAGTGGGCACCTGTGACGAGCGGGGTCCCACAGGGGTCGGTCCTAGGACCAGTGCTATTTTTGGTATATGTGAACATGATGGAAGGGTTAGACTCAGAAGTGTCCCTGTTTGCAGATGATGTGAAGTTAATGAGGAGAATTAAATCTGATGAGGACCAGGCAGGACTTCAAAGAGACCTGGACAGACTGGACACCTGGTCCAGCAAATGGCTTCTCGAATTTAATCCTGCCAAATGCAAAGTCATGAAGATAGGGGAAGGGCACAGAAGACCCCAGACAGAGTATAGGCTAGGTGGCCAAAGACTGCAAACCTCACTCAAGGAGAAAGATCTTGGGGTGAGTATAACACGAGCATGTCTCCGGAAGCACACATCAATCAGATAACTGCTGCAGCATATGGGCGCCTGGCAAACCTGAGAACAGCATTCCGATACCTTAGTAAGGAATCATTCAAGACACTGTACACCGTGTATGTCAGGCCCATACTGGAGTATGCAGCACCTGTTTGGAACCCGCACTTGATAAAGCACGTCAAGAAACTAGAGAAAGTACAAAGGTTTGCGACAAGGTTAGTTCCAGAGCTAAGGGGAATTTCCTATGAAGAAAGATTAAGGGAAATCGGCCCTGACGACACTGGAGGACAGGAGGTCAGGAGAGACATGATAACGACATATAAAATACTGCGTGGAATAGACATGGTGGACAAAGACAGGATGTTCCAGGGAGGGGACACAGAAACAAGAGGCCACAATTGGAAGTTGAAGACACAAATGAGTCAGAGAGATAGTAGGAAGTATTTCTTCAATCATAGAGTTGTAAGGCAGTGGAATAGCCTAGAAATGACGTAGTGGAGGCAGGAACCATACACAGTTTTAAGACGAGGTTTGATAAAGCTCATGGAGCGGGGAGAGAGAGGGCCCAGTAGCAACCGGTGAAGAGGCGGGGCCAGGAGCTGAGACTCGACCCCTGCAACCACAAGTAGGTGAGTACAAATAGGTGAGTATACACACACACACACACACACACACACACACACGCACGCACATACACACGCACATACACACATACACACACATACACACACATACACACACTCACACACTCACACACACACATGTTCAACACACACATGTTCAACACACACACTTGTTCAACCTTTGGACGAAGACCTACTTCGACTAGTGGATGGTACCACTATGACCCCGCCTCCTCCTGCTTCACCTCACCTCACTACAGTATATAAGCCACGTCTACGGCCCTATGCTGTACATTCTACAAGATTGATGGACTGAACACATCGACTCCAGGCTGAGGGACTGATTACCTCATACTCCTCCTCACCTTACGCCTTCCTCTTTGTATTGGACTGATGAAGCCACTGTGTGGCGAAACGCTTCCTGAATAAAGATTCCCATATGCTGCATAAGTGTCTCAATCTTCAACTTGTCGGTTTTTCAAACCATTCATCACAACTGTCAGACACTGCAGCATCATGGGATCTTGTTACAAAGAATTCTTCAACACTTGTTCAACCTTTGGACGAAGACCTACTTCGACTAGTGGATGGTACCACTATGACCCCGCCTCTGCCTGCTTCAACTCACCTCACTACAGTATATAAGCCACGTCTACGGCCCTATGCTCTACATTCTACAAGATTGATGGACCGAACACATCGACTCCAGGCTGAGGGACTGATTACCTCATACTCCTCCTCACCTTACGCCTTCCTCTTTGTATTGGACTGATGAAGCCACTGTGTGGCGATACGTTTCCTGAATAAAGATTCCCATATGCTGCATAAGTATCTCAATCTTCAACTTGTCGGTTTTTCAAACCATTCATCACACCCACACATACATAGCTTTAAGAAGAGGTATGATACGGCTCTCGGAGCGATGAGAGAGCTGACGTAGTAGCGACTAGCGAAGAAGCAGAACCAGGAGCCATGACTCGACCCTGCAACCACGTATTCCTGAGTACATACACACAGGCACAGACACATACATCCCCATAAACTCACACACACATACACATCAGGAAGAAAACCGTCAAAGACCAGGTAATCAAGCTGAAGAAGGAAGGATGGGAGCTTACAACAAACGACCATGATGAGTACATACACACAGGCACACACACATACATCCCCATAAACTCACACACACATACACATCAGGAAGAAAACCGTCAAAGACCAGGTAATCAAGCTGAAGAAGGAAGGATGGGAGCTTACAACAAACGACCATGATGAGTACATACACACAGGCACACACACATACATCCCCATAAACTCACACACACATACACATCAGGAAGAAAACCGTCAAAGACCAGGTAATCAAGCTGAAGAAGGAAGGATGGGAGCTTACAACAAACGACCATGAAGTATGTGAGGAGCTTAACATGAGACTCAAAGAAATATTCACAGTGGATACAGAGAGGACTCCAGAAAGACGGAGAGATGGGGTACACCAACAAGGATTCAGAGACGGGAAATCCTGTGTCTAGGTGACAGCAGAAAGACAAGTGGTTATAACAACTTGTCGTGTTCATAACTTGTTGTGTTCATAACAACTTATATTCATAACAACTTGATGTGTTCATAACTTGTTGTGTTCATAACTTGTGTTCATAACAGCTTGGGTTCATAATAACTTGTGTTCATAACTTTTGTTGATAACTTGTGTTCATAACTTTTGTTGATAACTTGTGTTCATAACAGCTTGTTGTGTTCATAGCAACTTGTTGTGTCCATAACTTGTTGTGTTCCTAATAACTTATTGTGTTCATAACAACTTGTGTTCATAACAACTTCTTGTATTCATAACTTGTTGTGTTCATAATAACTTGTGTTCATAACAACTTGTGGTGTTCATAACTTGTTGCGTTAATAACAACTTGATGTGTTCATAACTTGTTGTGTTCATAACTTTTGTTGATAACAGCTTGGGTTCATAATAACTTGTGTTCACAACTTGTGTTGATAACTTGTGTTCATAACAGCTTGTTGTGTTCATAACTTGTTGTGTCCATAACTTGTTGTGTTCATAATAACTTGTTGTGTTCATAACTTGTGTTCATAACAGCTTGGGTTCATAATAACTTGTGTTCACAACTTGTGTTGATAACTTGTGTTCATAACAGCTTGTTGTGTTCATAACTTGTTGTGTCCATAACTTGTTGTGTTCGTAACTTGTTGTGTTCATAATAACTTGTTGTGTTCCTAATAACTTATTGTGTTCATAACAACTTGTGTTCATAACAACTTGTTGTATTCATAACTTGTTGTGTTCATAATAACTTGTGTTCATAACAACTTGTGGTGTTCATAACTTGTTGCGTTAATAACAACTTGATGTGTTCATAACTTGTGTTCATAACTTGTGTTCATAACAACTTGTGTTCATATTAACTTGCTGTGTTCACAACTTTTCACAAAAACTTGTTGTGTTTACAATAATTTGTTGTGTTCATAACTTGCTGTGTTCATAACAACTTGTTGTGTTCACAAAAACTTGTTGTGTTCATAACTTGTTGTGTTCATAACTTGTTGTGTTCATAACAACTTGTGTTCATAATAACTTGTTGTGTTCACAACAATTTGTGTTCATAACAACTTGTTGTGCTCATAACAACTTGTTGTGTTCATAATTTGTTGTGTTTACAATAACTTGTTGTGTTCATAACTTGTTGTGTTCACAATAACTTGTTGTGTTCATAACTTGTTGTGTTCATAATAACTTGTTTGTTTTCACACTAATTTGGTTTGTTCATAATTTGTTGTGTTCACAATAACTTGTTGTGTTCATAACTTGTTGTGTTCACAATAACATGTGTTCATAACTTGTTGTGTTCATAACTTGTGTTCATAACAACTTGTTGTGTTCATAACTTGTGTTCATAACTTGTGTTCATAACAACTTGTGTTCATAATAACTTGTTGTGTTCACAACTTATGTTCACAACAACTTTTTGTGTTCATAACTTATGTTCATAATAACTGGTTGTGTTCACAACAACTTGTTGTGTTCATAACAACTTGTTGTGTTCATAATTATCGTAAGGGTTCTTAACTGAGATATCGTTGGGTTGGAAGTAAACAACTTGTAGGATGGGACTTTTGTCATCTGAATGGTGAGGGATGGAGCCCAGTTCCGTGTTCTTGTCTGGATGGTCTCCGCGATGAAACCGGGGCAGAGGTATGAGCCTAACTGTGCATTCCCGTGACGTCACACAAAGCCACAGGCCTACAAGGATCTCGTTTCTAAAGCACATGGAATCAATTGCTATTGCTTATAATACAGGGAATACAGGGATCAGCAAACTATGCTGAGCTCGGTCATGTTAGTATGTCTTCCCGACATACACTACTATACTATAGGCATGAAAGCGGGATCTCTTTTTTTCAATAACTTGTATAAACCAACTTGGTTTGGGTTTTAAAAATTTTTTCTAAGGGGGTTTAACTTTTGTTTTAAATATTTGATTCAAATAAAATTTTTTCACCAAAATGTTTTTTTAAAAATTGTTTGTTTCATAATTTCTAAGGGTTTTTTTTTTAAAATTTTAATAACAACTTTAATTAATTTTAAATTTTTTAAATTAAATACCCCCCCTTGGTTTTTTT
>NW_026468142.1:10000-11633 GCF_026875155.1 Cherax quadricarinatus | reverse complement strand
CAAACCCCCGGAAGTTCCCTCCTTGTAAAAGGGCCCCAAAACCCGGAAGTTCCTCGCCAGGGAAAGGCCCAACCCGGGAAGTTCCTCCCCGTAAAAAAATTACTACTCAAAAAACACGGACGGAATAACGAATGAAATGAGGAGTGGCACGAAGGAATCAGTGAGAAATCAACAGAATATAGCAGTCACAGAAAAAAACTCGCTCAGACAAAAACAGACGCAATCTCCCCCCGGGATATCAGATCCTGGGGAAAGAAAAGAGAAAGGGGGGGGAGGAGTTGCACTGCTCATAAGAAAACAAGGGGATTTGAGGAAAAGGGAAGGCATGGACGTGATTGGAAAAAGGGGAACTACATTGTAGGTACAATTGTCTGGAAAAACATAAAGTAGTCTTTGGAGGATTTTTAAACCCCACCACAGAATGCAGGAGGTCAAAAGGAGTACGAAGAAAAAACAACGGGCATGGGGACACCCCGGGTGAGGGGGCAAGAAGAGCTCACTCGAGCAGAGCAAATTTATGGTAAGGGGCGATTTCAACCACAGGGAGATCGACGGGGAAAACCTGTACCAATGGAGGTCCAAAAAAGGGAAGCCAAGATTATGGATATGGTACTTAAAAACCTCATGCATAAACATGTCAGGACACTCCCAGAAGAGAGGGGAGGTGGGCAGCAGACTGGATTTTGTGTTCCCCCTTGACAGTTGGGAAATTAAAGAATATTACGGGGGCCCCCCCCTTTGGAGCTAGCGATACGGGGTTTTGGGGTTTTTTGTTATGTAGTAGATTTTCCCAATGGGGGAAAGGGAAAAAGGAACTGATGGGAAAAGCCAAACTACAAAAGGGGGGGTAACAAAAGGGAAATTTGCAGGAGGAGGGGACGAACCTGGTGGGAAAATCAGTAAACGAGATGAAAGGGGAAAATGTAGCAACAAAGTGCAAAAGGGGGCAGAGGAAGGTTTGTTCCCCAAAGGGAAACAGAAATAATAGGAAGACCAAAACGAGCCCTTGGTTTACCCAAAGGGGTAGGGGGGCAAACACTAAGTGCCCAGAGAATGGAAAAGGGACACGAGGCAAAGGACCCAGGAAAATAGGGAGATTAGTAAAGACCGAAACGAGTAGCCAGAAAGGGGGGAGGCCCAGGACAGACGAAGACGACATAGCATCGAAAGTAAGTCTGACCCAAAACTGCGTATAGCCAATCGGGGAGGAAGAAAAACAGACAAAGAACAGGTATAAGGGGGGGAAAAAGAAGGTGGAGAATCACAAAAAACGATCAAGAGGTTTGGGGAGCTCAACATGAGATTTAAGGAAGTATTTACATGGAGAAAAAAAAGGCCTCTCGGGGGGCAGACCATTGGGGACACCAGCAAGGTTTTTCCCTAAAAGTTTGAATGACATCATACAGATGAGGAGGAGGTGAAGAAATGCTAAGGGCATCGATACCTCAAAGGAAAGGGCCCGGGACACATATCCCCAGGGCATTAGAGGGGGAGAGGTATTTGTGTGTGCCCTTATCACAATCTTCAACACGCCCCGGGAACTGGGCAATACTGGGGTTAAAAAAGACAGAAAAATATTTTCCCCATTTTAAAAAAAAAGACAGAAAAAGGCACTAAACATAGCCTGGTCATG
>NW_026468142.1:0-5000 GCF_026875155.1 Cherax quadricarinatus | reverse complement strand
CTCCCCTTCCCACCTCTCCCTCCTTCCCCCTCTCCCTCTCCCACTCACCCACTTGCTTCTCCCTCCTTTACACTCCCCATATTCCCCCCTAAATCCCCCTCCCCACTCCTCTCCCATGTAGCCACAGTTCCTCCGCTACATTCACCCCCCCCCACACTCTGACATACACACTACTAACCTAACACACAGAATTACATAGGTTTCCCACTCTGAGGCAATCAGGATAAAACAAAAATGGGTTGCCAGAGAGCAGAAAGGAAAACCGAGGGACAGGAGGAGGAAGCTGCAAAGGAAGATTGGGCAGCAGAGCTCATGAAAAGGGAACATGAATGGGAAAAGAAACTAGAAGAACTTAGCATGAGAATATAAGAGAGGATAGATATGGAAAGCAGGAAGTGGGAGGTGCAAGTCAAAGCAGCAGAGGCTAGGATACAGAGTTTTGAAAAGAAACTGAAAAACCTGAAGCAGCCTAAAGAACTAAAGAACATTTTGGGATTGACATCAGAGACTGCTACCTCAGCCACAAATAAGGGAACTGTAGGGAAAGAAGGAGCAAAACTGCATGTAGAAGCTCTATCAGAGGAGACTGTAGTAAATGAAAGAGCTAAGCTATATGTGGAGGGCCTAACAGACCACAGCAGAGCCCAGGGAAAGCCGAGAAGAGAAAATGACAGGCCACTGAGCCCAAGTACATTAGCTAGTGAAACTGAAGAAAGGAAAGCTGCAGTGGAGGTTGAGGTCAGTCTTTGTGTATGGGCTCCAGGAAGTTGGAGGGGAAACATATGAAGCAAGAAAACAAGGGGAAAAAAGCAATTGAAGGCATCATAAAAGCAATAGGAGAAGACGACATGACCCAGCTGGAAAATTTTCGGAGAATATGGGGGTTTGTAAAAAAAAAGAACCTGGCCAGTGAAAGGGGACCTTCAAGGCAGAATCGACTTGGAACAGAATCCTGCAGGAGAAAGCACGATTAAGGGACATGCCAGCATAGAGGAAGGTGCATCTCGACCACGACAGAACACAAGATTAAAGGCAGAAACTGAGAGAGATGGTACAAAGGCGAAAGAAGGAAAGAGAGGGGATGGAGAAGACAGACAGGAGAACCCAGACCCAGGAAGATCAATATATCCTCCCTCACAACTTTCTATAGAAGCCCCGACCAGGTCAACCCAGTGCAACCAAACACTCTAAACCAAAACACCCATGCCACATCCAATGCCCCCACCCACTGCATTACAAACTCCACCCCACAGCAACCACCCATAGTTCCTTATCAGGTCTCCCACTTCCCTAACCCCAATATACCTCCCAGACCACAGTCTCAGAAAAAAAGTTGAAGGTGTGGTATACAAATGCAGATGGAATAACAAATAAGTATGAGGAGTGGCATGAAGAATCAAGGAGACATCCCCAGACATAACAGCACTCACAGAAAGAAAACTCACCAGAATAATAACAGATTCAATTTTTCCATCCGGATATCAAATCCTCAGGAAAGACAGAGGGAGGAGAGGGGGAGGATGAGTTGCACTGCTCATTAAAAACCAGTGGGGTTTTGAGGGAAAAAGGAAGGAATGGATGGTACGGGCGAAAGGGATGCTTAGTAGGAACAATCCAGTCTGAGGGACATAAGGTGATAATGTACAACCCACCACAGAACTGCAGGAGGCCAGAGAAGAATACGATGAGAGCAACAGAGCAATGGTCGACACACTAGCCGAGGTGGCCAGGAGAGCTCACATGGGGGGAGCAAAGTTACTAGTTATGGGTGATTTCAATCACAAGGAAATTGACTGGGAAAACCTAGAGCCCCATGGGGTCCCGAAACATGGAGAGCCAAGATAATGGATGTGGTACTGGAAATGCCCCTGGGAGCTAGTGATCATGTGGTTCTGTGCTTCGACTACATAGTTGAGCCCCAAGTGGAGAGAGTAGCGGGAATAGGTTGGGAAAAACCAAACTACAAAAGGGGGAACTACTCAGGCATGAGGAACTTCCTTCAAGACATTCAGTGGGAGAGGGAACTGACAGGAAAACCAGTACAAGAAATGATGAACTATGTGGCAACAAAATGCAAGGAGGCAGAGGAGAGGTTTGTTCCCAAGGGAAGCAGAAATAATGGGAAGAACAGAACGAGTCCTTGGTTTCCCCAATGTGTAGGGAGGCAAAAACTAGGTGTACTAGAGAATGGAAAAGTTACAGAAGACAGAGAACTCAGGAAAATAAAGAGATTAGCCGAAGAGCCAGAAACGAATATTCACAGTTAAGAAGGGAGGCTCAGAGACAATATGAAAATGACATAGCATCAAAAGTCAAGACTGACCCGAAGCTGTTGTACAGCCACATCAGGAGGAAAACAACAGTCAAGGACCAGGTAATCAGACCGAGGAAGGGTGATGGGGAATTCACAAGAAACGACCGAGAGGTATGTCAGGAGCTAAACACGAGATTTAAAGAAGTATTTACAGTGGAAACCAGCTGGACTCCAGGAAATCAGAACAGGGGGGTACACCAGCAAGTGCTGGATGAGGTACATATAATCAAGGAGGAGGTGAAGAAGCTGCTATGCGAACTTGACACCTCAAAGGCGGTGGGACCAGACAACATCTCTCTGTGGGTCCTTAAAGAGGGAGCAGAGATATTGTGTGTGCCATTAACAAAGATCTTCAACACATCATTTGAAACTGGGCAACTCCCTGAGGTATGGAAGATGGCAAATGTAGTCCCAGTTTTTAAAAAGGGAGACAGACATGAAGCACTAAACTAAAGACCTGTAACCCACAAAACGTGTATAGTATGCAAGGTCATGGAGAAGATCGTCAGGAGGAGAGTGGTGGAGCACCTGGAAAGAAACAAGTGTATAATTGACAACCAGCACGGTTTCAGGGAAGGAAAATCCTGTGTCACAAACCTACTAGAGTTTTATGACAAGGTGACAGAAGTAAGACAAGAGAGAGAGGGGTGGATCGACTGCATTTTTTTGGACTGCAAGAAGGCCTTCGACACAGTTCATCACAAGAGGTTACTGCAAAAGCTAGAGGATCAGGCACACATAACAGGAAAAGGCACTGCCAATGGATTAGAGAATACCTGACAGGAAGGCAACAACGAGTCATGGTACGCGACGAGGTTTTCAGAGTGGGCGCCTGTGACAAACCGGGGTTCCACAGGGGTCAGTCCTAGGACCTGTGCTGTTCTTGGTATATGTGAACGACATAACGGAAGGGATAAACTCAGAAGTGTCCTTGTTTGCAGATGATGTGAAGTTAATGAGAAGAATCAAATCGTATGAGGCTCAGGCAGGACTACAAAGAGACCTGGACAGGCTACAAGCCTGGTCCAGCAACTGGCTCCTTGAGTTTAACCCTGCCAAATGCAAAGTCATGAAGACTGGGGAAGGGCAAAGAAGACCGCAGACACAATATAGTTTAGATGGCCAAAGACTGAAAACCTCACTAAAGGAAAAAGATCTGGGGGTGAGTATAACACCGAGCATATCTGCTGAGGCGCACATCAATCAGATAACTGCTGCAGCATACGGGCTCCTGGCAAACCTACGGATAGCGTTCCGATACCTCAGTAAGGATTCGTTCAAGACTCTGTATACCATTTACGTCAGGCCCATACTGGAGTATGCAGCACCAGTTTGGAATCCACACCTAGTCAAGCACGTCAAGAAATTAGAGAAAGTGCATAGGTTTGCAACAAGACTAGTCCCAGAGCTACGGGGATTGTCCTACGAAGAAAGGTTGAGGGAAATCGGCCTGACGACACTGGAGGACAAGAGGGTCAGGGGAGACATGATAACGACATATAAAATACTGCGCGGAATAGACAAGGTGGACAAAGACGGGATATTCCAGAGAAGGGACACAGACACAAGAGGTCACAATTGGAAGTTGAAGACTCAGGTGAATCAAAGGGATGTTAGGAAGTATTTCTTCAGTCACAGAGTAGTCAGGCCGTGGAATAGCCTAGAAAGTGGCGTAGTGGAGGCGGGGGGAAACCCTACATAGTTTAAGGCGAGGTATGATAAAGCTCATGGGCAGGGAGAGAGAGAGGACCTAGTAGCAATCAGCGAAGAGGCGGGGCCAGGAGCTATGAATCGACCCCTGCAACCACAAATAGGTGAGTACAAATAGGTGAGTACACACTCACACACACACACACACACAACACCCCACGCACGCACGCACACACACAACACACACACACACACACACACACACACACACACACACACACAACACAAAACACACCACGGCACACACACACACCCAGTTTGGAACCCACAACCTAGCCAAGCATGTAAAGAAACTAGAGAAAGTGCAAAGGTTTGCCAACAGACTAGTCCCAGAGCTAAGAGGTATGTCCTATGAGGAGAGGTTAAGGGAAATCAACCTGACGACACTGGGAGGACAGGAGAGATAGGGGGGACATGATAACGGGCTTACAAAATACTGAAGGAATTGACAAGGTGGACAAAGACAGGATGTTCCAGAGACTGGACACAGTAAGAAGGGGACACAGTTGGAAGTTGAAGACACGATGAATCAAAGGGATGTTAGGAAGTATTTTTTTCAGCCACAGAGTAGTCAGGAAGTGGAATAGTTTGGGAAAGCGATGTAGTGGAGTCAGGATCCATACATAGCTTTAAGCAGAGGTACGATAAAGCTCATGGTTCAGGAGAGTGACCCCAGTAGCGACCAGTGAAGAGGCGGGGCCAGGAGCTTGGACTCGACCCTGCAACCTCAACTAGGTGAGTACACTAGGTGAGTACACACACACACACACACACACAACACACGCACGCATGCACACACACACACACACACACACACCACAACACACAGCACGCCCCACACACACACACCACAAAACACACACACACACACACACACACACACACAACACACACGCACGCACGCGCGCACACAACACACACACACACACACAACCAACACACACACACACAACCCGAAAAGTTTACATTTTTTTCT
>NW_026468141.1:0-12531 GCF_026875155.1 Cherax quadricarinatus | reverse complement strand
AAAAGGCACAATAAACCCAAATAACCGCTGCAGCAAGGGGCCGGGAAAACCCTGAAAATTAGCGTTCCGATACCTAAAAGGAATCGTTCAAGACACTGTACACTGTGTATTTTTAGGCCCATACTGGAGTATGCAGCACCATCTGGAACCCACACCTGGTCAAGCACGTCAAGAAGTTAGAGAAAGTACAAAGGTTTGCAACAAGGCTAGTCCAGAGCTCAAGGGAATGTCGTACGAGGAAATTTTTAAAGGGGAAAATCGGACTGACGACACTGGAGGACAGAAGGGTCAGGGGAGACATGATAACGACATACAAGATACTGCGGGGAATAGACAAGGTGGACAGAGATAGGATGTTCCAGAGAGGGGACACAGGGACAAGGGGTCACAACTGGAAGCGAAGACTCAGACGAGTCACAGGGACGTTAGGAAGTATTTCTTCAGTCATAGAGTTGTCACAAGTGGAATAGCCTAGCAAGTGAAGTAGGGGAGGCAGGAACCATACATAGTTTTAAGAAGAGGTATGACAAAGCTAAGGAAGCAGAGAGAGAGAGGATCCAGTAGCGATCAGTGAAGGGGCGGGCCAGGAGCTGAGTCTCGACCCCTGCAACCACAATTAGGTGAGTACAATTAGGGAGTACAACACACCGGCGGGGGTAAGCCAGCGGGCCTGGCAGGCGGGTAAGATAGCAGGAAGCCTGGCTGGCTGGTAAGCCAGCAGCCTGGCGGGCTGGTAAGCTAGCAGGAGCTTGGCTGGCTGGTAAGCCAGCAGCCAGACAGGGTGGTAAGATAGCAGGAGCCTGGATGGCTGGTAAGTTTGCAGGAGCCTGGCGGCTGGTAAGACAGCAGGAGCCTGGCTGGGGGGTTTAAGGCCAGCAGCCTTCGGCTGGTAAATAGCAGGAGCCTGGCGGGCTGGAAAAGATAGCAGGAGCCCTGGCGGTATGGTAAAGATAGCAGGAGCCTGGCGGGCTTGGTAAGATAGCAGGAGCCTGCCTGGCTGGTAAGATAGCGGGAGCCTGCCTGGCTGGTAAGATAGCAGGAGCCTGGCGGGCGGGTAAGATAGCAGGACCCTTTGGGTGGCTGGTAAGCCTTACGGCTGGTAAGGATACAGGAGCCTGGCTGGCGGGTAACCAGCAGCCGGGCGGGCTGGTAAAATGAGGAGCCGGGCGGGCTGAAAGCCAGCACCTGGCGGGCTGGTAAATATCCGGAGCCTGCTGGCGGAAGCCAGCAGCCTGGCAGGCTGGTAAGATAGCAGGACCCTGGGCTGGCTGGTAAGCCAGCGGGCCGGGCGGGCTGGTAAGATAGCAGGAGCCTGGCGGCTGGTAAGATAGCAGGATATGGCGGATGGTAAGATAGCAGGAGCCTGGCGGGCTGGTAAGATAGCAGGAGCCTGGCTGGCTGGTAAGATAGCAGGAGCCTGGCTGGCTGGTAAGATAGCAGCCTGGCGGGCTGGTAAGATAGAAAGGAGCCTGGCTGGCGGGTAAGCCAGCGGGCCTGGCGGGCGGGTTTAAGATAGCAGGAGCCTGGCTGGCTGGTAAGCCAGCACTGGCGGGCTGGTAAGATAGCAGGAGCCTGCTGGCTGGTAAGCCAGCAGCCTGGCGGGCTGGAAAAGATAGCAGGACCCTGGCTAGCTGGTAAGATAGCAGGAGCCTGGCGGGCTGGTAAGATAGCAGGAGCCTGGCTTGCTGGTAAGATAGCAGGAGCCTGGCGGGCGAGTAAGCCAGCAGGAGCCTGGCGAGCTGGTAAGCCAGCAGGAGCTTGGCGGGCTGGTAAGACAGCAGCAGCCTGGCGGGCTGGTAAGACAGCAGGAGCCTGGCGGGCTGGTAAGATACAAGAAGTCTGGCGGATGGTAAGATGGCAGGAGCCTGGCGGGCTGGTAAGATAGCAGGAGCCTGGCTGGCTGGTAAAATAGCAGGAGCCTGGCTGGCTGGTAAGATAGCAGGAGCCTGGCTGGCGGGTAAGCCAGCAGGAGCCTGGCGGGGTGGTAAGATAGCAGGAGCCTGGCGGGCTGGTAAGATAGCAGGAGCCTGACTGGCGGGGTAAGATAGCAGGATTAAGACACATGTGCAACATCTGGGTATCTTTATTGTAGACGTTTCGCCATCCAGTGGCTTTATCAATACAAATTCTAGGACATAACTTGAAGACAGTAGAACTATGTACAGAAGATGAGGTAATCAGTCCCTCAACCTAGGAGTAGGTGCGAAGAGCACCATAGTCGTGGAGATTCTGAAATCCGGCGCTTATATAGTAATGTCAGGTGTAGCAGACAAGGGCATATTCAAATGGTAGGCGGGATTCCCCAGTGGAAGTAGGTCCTTCCCAAAGAGATGGGTTAGTTGTCGTATAGTTGTCGTAGTCGTGAAGGTTATGTACATGTCCTCAGAATTAAGATTCCATGATGTTGCAGTGTCTGACAAGTTGTGTACGAATGGTATACAGGATCCTTTCTTCTGCTTCAGAATCTCCACGACTATGGTGCTCTTCGCACCTACTCCTAGGTTGAGGGACTGATTACCTCATCTTCTGTACATAGTTCTACTGTCTTCAAGTTATGTCCTAGAATTTGTATTGATAAAGCCACTGGATGGCGAAACGTCTACAATAAAGATACCCAGATGTTGCACATGTGTCTTAATCTCATCTTGTCGGTATTCTATACTATTCGTTTCACAAGATAGCAGGAGCCTGGGTGGCTGGTTTAAAATAGCAGGAGCCTGACTGGCGGGGAAGATAGCAGCAGCCTGGGGGGCTGGTAAGGTAGCAGGAGCCTGGCTTTGGGTGGTAAGATAGCAGGAGCCTGACTGGCGGGTAAGATAGCAGCAGCCTGGCGGGCTGGTAAGATAGCAGGAGCCTGGCTGGCTGTAAGATAGCAGGAGCCTGACTGGCGGGGAAAATAGCAGCAGCCTGGCGGGCTGGTAAGATAGCAGGAGCCTGGCTGGCCCGGTAAATAGCAGGAGCCTGACTGGCGGGTAAATAGCAGCAGCCTGGCGAGCTGGTAAGGTAGCGGAGCCTGGCTGGCTGGTAAGATAGCAGGGAGCCTGACTGGCGGGTAAGATAGCAGCAGCCTGGGGGGCTGGTAAGATAGCAGGAGCCTGCTGGCTGGTAAGATAGCAGGAGCCTGACTGGCGGGTAAGATAGCAGCAGCCTGGCGGGCTGGTAAGATAGCAGGAGCCTGGCTGACTGGTAAGATAGCAGCAGCCTGGCGGGCTGGTAAGATAGCAGGAGCCTGGCTGGCTGGTAAGTTAGCAGGAGCTTGGCTGGCTGGTAAAATAGCAGGAGCCTGGCTGGCTGGTAAGCCAGGAAGAGCCTGGCAGGCCGGTAACCAGCCTGACTCTCGACATTCAAACTCCCCCGTCTAGGCCCCTTGATTCGAGGAACCGGAGCCACTCCTTCGCATCAAACCCATTTTCTCCCTCTCCTGTACGGGCTTTTGCACTTTCCGATAAAAATAATAATGAAAATATTGAAAATTGTTTCGTTATTAAATAAAACCTAGTAATAAAGTTAGGAGACTGCACAATAATATTATAAGCAGCTCATATCAAATATAATTAACTTAATAATTTCTGAAACTGTATACTGATTATGTCAAGTCTGAGAGTAATGTGTGGTCCATTGTTCTTTCTCCACACTTGTCTCCAGTTACACGCTCTCTCACACACGCACGCACACACACACACACACACACACACACACACAACCCACACACACACACACACACACACACACACACACACACACACACACACACACACACACACACACACACACACACGAGATGATGGAATATGTGGCAACAAAGTGCAAGGAGGCAGAGGAAAGTTTTGTTCCCAAGGGAAACAGAAATAATAGGAAGACCAAAACGAGTCCTTGGTTTACCCGAAGGTGTAGGGAGGCAAAAACTAAGTGCAACAGAGAATGGAAAAGGTACAGGAGGCATAGGACCCAGGAAAACAAGGAGATTAGTAGAAGAGCCAGAAACGAGTATGCGCAGATAAGGAGGGAGGCCCAGCGACAGTATGAAAACGACATAGCATCGAAAGTCAAATCTGACCCGAAACTGCTGTATAGCCACATTAGGAGGAAGACAACAGTCAAGGACTAGGTGATAAGGCTGAGGAAAGAAGGTGGAGAACTCACAAGAAACGATCAAGAGGTATGTGAGGAGCTCACACGAGATTTAAGGAAGTATTTACAGTAGAGACAGGAAGGACTCTGGGGGGACAGACCAGATGGGGACACCAACAAGGAATACACCAACAAGTGTTGGACGACATACATACAGATGAGGGGGAGGTGAAGAAACTGCTAAGGGACATCGATACCTCAAAGGCAATGGGACCGGACAACATCTCTCCGTGGGTCCTTAGAGAGGGAGCAGATATGTTGTGCGTACCACTTACCACAATCTTCAACACATCCCTGGAAACTGGGCAACTACCTGAGGTATGGAAGACGGCAAATGTAGTTCCCATTTTCAAAAAAGGAGACAGAAAAGAGGCACTAAACTATAGACCTGTGTCATTGACGTGTATGGTATGCAAAATTATGGAGAAGATTATCAGGAGGAGAGTGGTGGAGCACCTGGAACGGAACAGGAGTATAAATGCCAACCAGCACGGATTCAGGGAAGGCAAATCCTGTGTCACAAACCTTCTGGATTTTTTATGATAAAATAACAGAATTTAAGACAAGAGAGAGAGGGGTGGGTTGATTGCATCTTCTTAGACTGCAAGAAGGCCTTTGACACAGTTCCTCACAAGAGATTAGTGCAGAAGCTAGAGCATCAGGCGCATATAACAGGAAGGGCACTGCAATGGATCAGAGAATACCTGACAGGGAGGCAACAACGAGTCATGGTACGTAATGATGTATCACAGTGGGCACCTGTGACGAGCGGGGTCCCACAGGGGTCGGTCCTAGGACCAGTGCTATTTTTGGTATATGTGAACGACATGACGGAAGGGTTAGACTCAGAAGTGTCCCTGTTTGCAGATGATGTGAAGTTAATGAGGAGAATTAAATCTGATGAGGACCAGGCAGGACTTCAAAGAGACCTGGACAGACTGGACACCTGGTCCAGCAAATGGCTTCTCGAATTTATCCTGCCAAATGCAAAGTCATGAAGATAGGGGAAGGGCACAGAAGACCACAGACAGAGTATAGGCTAGGTGGCCAAAGACTGCAAACCTCACTCAAGGAGAAAGATCTTGGGTGAGTATAACACCGAGCATGTCTCCGGAAGCACACATCAATCAGATAACTGCTGCAGCATATGGGCGCCTGGCAAACCTGAGAACAGCATTCCGATACCTTAGTAAGGAATCATTCAAGACACTGTACACCGTGTATGTCAGGCCCATACTGGAGTATGCAGCACCTGTTTGGAACCCGCACTTGATAAAGCACGTCAAGAAACTAGAGAAAGTACAAAGGTTTGCAACAAGGTTAGTTCCAGAGCTAAGGGGAATGTCCTATGAAGAAAGATTAAGGGAAATCGGCCTGACGACACTGGAGGACAGGAGGGTCAGGGGAGACATGATAACGACATATAAAATACTGCGTGGAATAGACAAGGTGGACAAGGACAGGATGTTCCAGGGAGGGGACACAGAAACAAGAGGCCACAAGGCCTTCTGCAGTGTTCCTACATTCTTATGTTCTTATGTTCTTATGTTAATTGGAAGTTGAAGACACAAATGAGTCAGAGAGATAGTAGGAAGTATTTCTTCAGTCATAGAGTTGTAAGGCAGTGGAATAGCCTAGAAAATGACGTAGTGGAGGCAGGAACCATACACAGTTTTAAGACGAGGTTTGATAAAGCTCATGGAGCGGGGAGAGAGAGGGCCTAGTAGCAACCGGTGAAGAGGCGGGGCCAGGAGCTAGGACTCGACCCCTGCAACCACAAATAGGTGAGTACAAATAGGTGAGTACACACACACAGACGCATATACAACAGGCCTAGTGTCAAATCGACATGTGCCTAGGACAAAATGGTAACTAACACACACACACACACACACACACACACGGGGAGAGAGAGGGCCCAGTAGCAACCGGTGAAGAGGCGGGGCCAGGAGCTAAGACTCGACCCCTGCAACCACAAATAGGTGAGTACAAATAGGTGAGTACACACACACACACACGCACACATATAAAATACTGCGCGGAATAGACAAGGTGGACAAGACGGGATGTTCCAGAGAAGGGACACAGACACAAGAGGTCACAATTGGAAGTTGAAAACTCAGATGAATCAAAGGGATGTTAGGAAGTATTTCTTCAGTCATAGAGTAGTCAAGCCGTGGAATAGCCTAGAAAGTGACGTAGTGGAGGCGGGAACCATACATAGTTTTAAGGCGAGGTATGATTCAAATTCAAATTCAAATTTCAAAGTTTATTCTCTATAAGGATTACAATGCTGAGTTTACAGAAATTTGGTTATTTTTTGGTTTACATGTAGTAAAATTGTGATTACAGAGTGTACCACTAGAACGCTTAGCATGGCTAGGCATTTCGGGCATACTTAGTTTTATTCTTAATTGTAAAATATTACAAATATTACAAATTATGAGGTAAGTTGGTCTTATGGCTAAGTGACTAAATACTAGTTTATGAGTTTAGCAATGTGAATGCTTTTGTTTTGGCACAGTATATAGTTTCAGTATTGGAGTATCACAGGATTCATTATTTTAAGACTGAGATTAATATTTCTGTTTATGGTCAAATGAGTGAGCGAGTGTAAGTGTGAACCACCAGGTGGTATTCGTGTAGTTAGTTGACGGGGTGTATCAGGGAGATAAGATGTTTTCTAATGGTAGTTTTGAAGGTGATGAATGTGTCTGCAGTTTCTAGAGTTCTCAGGTAGGGTATTCCAGATTTTAGGGCCTTTGATATACATTGAATTTTTGTAAAGGTTTTAGTCGGACACGGGGAATGTCGTAGAGATGTTTGTGTCTGGTGTTTTGCCTGTGGGTTCTGTCACAACTATCAAGAAAGCATTTTAGGTCAAGGTTGATATTAGAGTTTAAGGCCCTGTAGATATAGATTGCACAGTAGTAAGTGTGGATGTACTGAACTGGGAGTAAGTTTAGATCTTTGAAGAGTGGGGGGGTGTGCTGCCAGGGATGGGATTTAGTGATTATTCTTACTGCAGCTTTTTGTTGGGTTATTATTGGCTTTAGGTGTGTTGCTGCAGTTGATCCCAAGCACAAATAGCATAGGTGAGGTATGGATAAATAAGTGAGTGGTATAGTGTGAGAAGGGCATTTTGCGGCACGTAGTATCGTATCTTGGAGAGGATCCCAACCGTTTTGGATACTTTTTTGGCTATATGCTGGATATGGGTGCTGAAATTCAGGGTGTTGTCAAGGTATAAGCATAGGAATTTTCCCCCATTATTTCTGGTAATTAGAGTGTTGTCAATCTTAATGTTAATTTGTGCATCTCCTGCTCTGCTACCAAACATAATATAGTAAGTTTTGTCAGTGTTAAGCGTAAGTTTATTTGCTGTCATCCAAGTCGATATTTTAATCAGCTCCTCATTCACAATGGTGTTGAGGGTGGCAAGATTAGGGTGAGAGATGACATAAGTCGTGTCATCAGCAAAGAGAATGGGTTTCAGGTGTGGGATACGTTTGGAAGGTCATTGATGTATATGAGGAAGAGCAGGGACCAAGGACACTTCCCTGCGGAACTCCAGTATCAAGTGGCCGTGTTGCTGATGCTGTGTCTTTAATGGTGACGTACTGATACCTATTAGTAATGTAAGATTTGAAATAAGCAAGCGCATGGCCTCTTATACCGTAGTGGTCAAGTTTGTGGAGTAGGATTTGGTGGTTTACTGTGTCAAAAGCTTTTCTTAGGTCAATAAAAATTCCTAGTGGATATTCCTTATTTTCCAATGCTGTGTAAAGCAGATCTAGCATTTTTATGATTGCATCATTAGTGCTTTTATTTTTCCTGAATCCAAACTGGCAGGGGTTGAGTATGTTTTGAGCCGTTATAAATGAATACAGTCTCTTGTACACGAGTTTCTCAAAGATTTTGGATAGCAATGGTAAGTTAGATATTGGCCTATAGTTGTTTAAGTCTGTAGGGTCACCACCTTTATGTATTGGTATAACCCTTGCCATCTTGAGTAGTTTCGGGAAGGTGCTAGTCTCTATTGACTTGTTAAAAAGTAATGAAATAGCATGCGAAAGGACATGGGCTGCTCGCTTGTACAGTAATGGTGGGACATGAGACAGATTCCCCGAGTTATTTTTAAGTGACTTTATGATCCCAATGACTTCCGTGGGCTCAGTTGGTGCAAGATAGAAGGAATTAGGGAAATTACCATCTAGGTAGTCCCCGGCATAGGCATTGGTATGTGGGATTTTACTGGCGAGATTAGATCCTATGTTTGAGAAGAAGTCGTTTATCTTGTTAGCTGTGTCAGTGGGATGTAGTGGTGTTTCATTAGGTTTAGTTAGGACAATATTCTTGGTTTTTCTCAGTTTGTGGGTCCCTAGAATCTGAGAGAGTGTTTTCCAGGTCTTTTTTATATCTCCTCTAGTGTCTGTGAATCTACTGGAGTAGTATAGTTGTTTGGCTTTTTTTATTACTTTGGTGAGAGCTGATGAATAGTGTTTAAGAGTATCTTTGTGTATTAAGCCCTGTCTATATTGCTTTTCATATTGGTGTTTCTTGTCTATGGATTTCAGAATGGTGCTGGTTAGCCATGGGCAACCAAGCCGTTTGTTTGTGATCTGTTTTGTTTTTATAGGACAATGTTTGTTGTATAGTCTAAGTAATTTGTTAAGAAAGATGTCTGTCCAGTCATCAATACCATTGGCCTTGGAGAATTCTGTAGGCCAATCAACAGTCTCTAGGTCAGCTGTGAACTTCCTTACTGAGGCCTCGTCATGGAGTCTAAATGAGACTTTGTTGTATTCAAGTGGTGGTTTACTGTTTGTCAGGAGGAAGGTAGGGTAGTGGTCTGTAGTGCTGTCTGTGATTATCCCTGATTTAAGGGGAGCTCATGGGGCAGGGAATTTTTGTGGTTGTAGGGGTCGAGTCTTAGCTCCTGGCCCCGCCTCTTCACCAGTTCCTCTTCACCAGTATGAGTGTGTGTGCGTGTGTGTGTATGAGTTTGTGTATGTGTGTGTGTGTGTGTGTGTGTGTGTGTGTGTGTGTGTTTATGTGTGTGTGTGTGTGAATTTGTATGTGTGTGTGTGTGTGTGTGTGTGTGGGTGTGTGTGTGTGTGTGTGTGAGTGTGTGTGTGTGTGTTGTGTGTGTGTGTGTGTGTGTGTGTGTGTGTGTGTGACTCAACAATCAATATTTGCACCAATAACTCACTACAGTTGTGACCGGGTGTGGAAGTGTGAATTGCTCATTACACTATAATTTGTTCATGATTCTAGCCATCTATAAACGTAAGTAACCATTCTTACAGTATTCATTACCTTTGTAACTTGTGAGCTCATTACCTTGTACCTAGTTCAGCCATCCAAACTTTGGAGCCCAGTCCCTGGATCCATTACGTACCTCTGTAATCTGTAAATACCTTTGTAACTTGTCATGATTGTGACTAGACCTACCTGGAGTTCATTATCTTTGTAATTTGTGAGTTCATTACATTTGTAAATTGTGAATTCATTACCTCTGTAACTTGCTCAGCTATCAAAACTTTGGAGTCCAGTCCCTGGACCAATTATGTACCTCTGTAATCTTTTGACTACCGCCCACAGGATGGGTATGGGGTGCATAATAAACATATTAAACTATAACTAAGGGGCAGGGAGAGAGAGGACCTAGTAGCAGTCAGCAAAGAGGCGGGGCCAGGAGCTGTGACTCGACCCCTGCAACCACAAAGAGGTGAGTAAATAGGTGAGTACACACACAAACACACAAAACACACACAAACACACACACACAAACAAAACACACACACACACACACACACACACAACAACACACACACACACACACACACACACACACACACACCACACACACACACACACACACACACACACACACACACACACACACACACACACACACACACACAACACACACACACACACACACAAACACACACACACAAACACACACACACACACAAACACACACACACACACACAAACACACACACACACACACACACACCACACACACACAACACACACACACACACACATGGTACGTGGCGAGGTGTCAGAGTGGGCACCTGTGACCATGCGGGGTCCCGCAGGGGTCAGTCCTAGGACCAGTGCGGGTTTCTGGTATTTGTGAACGACATGACGGAAGGAATAGACTCTGAGGTGTCCCTGTTTGCAGATGACGTGAAGTTGATGAGAAGAATTCACTCGATCGAAGACCGGGCAGAACTACAAAGGGATACTGGACAGGCTGCAGACCTGGTCCAGCAATTGGCTCCTGGAGTTCAATCCCACCAAAGTGCAAAGTCATGAAGATTGGGGAAGGGCAAAGAAGGCTGCAGACGGAGTTACAGTCTAGGGGGTCAGAGACTACAAACCTCACTCAAGGAAAAAGATCTTGGGGTGAGTATAACACCAGGCACATCTCCTGAAGCGCACATCAACCAAATAACTGCTGCAGCATATGGGCGCCTAGCAAACCTCAGAACAGCATTCCGACATCTTAATAAGGAATCATTCAGGCCCCTGTACACCGTGTATGTTAGGCCCATATTGGAGTATGCGGCACCAGTTTGGAACCCACACTTAGCCAAGCACGTGAAGAAACTAGGGGAAAGTGCAAAGGTTTGCAACAAGACTAGTCCCAGAGCTAAGAGGTATGTCCTACGAGGAGAGGTTAAGGGAAATCAACCTGACGACACTGGAGGACAGGAGAGATAGGGGGGACATGATAACGACATACAAAATACTGAGAGGAATTGACAAGGTGGACAAAGACAGGATGTTCCAGAGATTGGACACAGTAACAAGGGGACACAGTTGGAAGTGAAGACACAGATGAATCACAGGGATGTTAGGAAGTATTTCTTCAGCCACAGAGTAGTCAGTAAGTGGAATAGTTTGGGAAGCGATGTAGTGGAGGCAGGATCCATACATAGCTTTAAGCAGAGGTATGATAAAGCTCACGGCTCAGGGAGAGTGACCTAGTAGCGATCAGTGAAGAGGCGGGGCCAGGAGCTCGGACTCGACCCCCGCAACCTCAACTAGGTGAGTACAACTAGGTGAGTACACACACACACACACACACACACACACACACACACACACACACACAATATACCCAAGCGTTTGAGGAGAGAAGGTGATCATTTCATAATACAGCTTCCTTCAACTCAAAAGAAATTTGCTCAGAAGAGATGCATTGTCTGTGCACAAACAAAACGACGGCAACAAAGACGCAAAGACACTCTGTTTATGTGTGAGGAATGTAAGGTGCCTCTGTGCATGGTGCCTTGTTTCAAGGAGTTCCACAAGCTCCAGCAGTTCTAAAACCATGTCCAGTGATTGTAAATATGTAAATATATGATAGAACATTAGTATTATACAATATTTGTGCATGTTTATTGTAATAAACAACATTGGTAAACAATAATATAATAACTTTAGTGCGGTTATTGTGTTCAATACAGTGAGTATATATATATCATTTATATACAGTATTGGTCTCTCAGGCCCCAAATGTTAGTAGGAATAGAAAAAAATTGGAAAAGAAAAGAAAAAACAACTAAAATAACAAAATAATAAAATAAGCGTATGTGGAATTCGTCGATGTTGCCGCCACCACATCATTTTCTATAAACTTCTTGGCACTGTATCTCGGTAAGTACTGATCAGATTCTAATTTTTTTTGTTTTATTACCTTCACAAAAATATGCTCTTTAATTCTGTAAGAAAAAATATTTTTTTTTTTTCAAAATTTCTCGGACACTGGTGCGTGACTTCAGATTTTGGCCTTGGACCCTGAAAGGGTTAAAGCCAGTAGGTGCATTAACCCTTTCAGGGCTTACAACGTACTAGTACGGATTATGCACGAGGGCTATTGACGTACTAGTATGCCTAAATTCTAGCGCCTTCGAATCTAGCAAGAGAAAGCTGGTAGGCCTACATATGAAAGATTGGGTCTATGAGGTCAGTGTGCACAATATAAAAAAAAAACTGCAGCACAGTGCATAATCAGAAAAAAAAAGCTTTGACCGTGTTTTTGGTTTGAAACAGTGACTTTGCACTGTATTTTCGTATGGTATTTATGATTGTATTCTAGTTTTCCTGGTCTCGTTTTATAGAATGGAAGACATATTACAGAAATTGAGGTGATTTTGATTGGTTTCATAATGAAAAGTACCTTGAAATTGAGCTCAAAGTAGCAGAAATGTTCGATTTTTGCCAAAGTTCAAAAGTAAACAAATCATGTCACGCGTCCAATATATGTCAACTGGTGAGTCTGATATTCTTTCACAAGTGCGCTGATATTATTTATACCATTCTACACGATGCGTAGTCTTGCATAACAGTAAACTTTTTTTTTTTGTGAGAAAAAAATTC